>JAFVLL020029870.1:0-10585 GCA_021397915.2 Tor tambroides
CACAGCCATTGAAGAGGAGTGGACCAACACTCCACAGGCCACAATCAACAACCTGATCAACTCTATGCGAAGGAGATGTGTTGCACTGCGTGAGGAAAATGGTAGTCCCATGGTAGTTTTTCTGTCTGGGATGCAATTGAAGTCAAAGAGCTTCAGTGTTGTTTGGTTTCCAGCATTCTTCAAAGCATCTTATGTTGTGTTCTGCAGAATTGCATACAGGTTTGGAACCACATGAGGGGTTTTTGTTTCATTTTTGGGTAGAGTATCCCTTTAGAAAAGCATGTGATTCTCAGATGACCTCGCAAACCAGTGCTAGTGTCACACGACGCTGTGTATAAAAGACAGAAAGACTCAAGTACTGTGCAAAACAGAGGAATGAAGTTTATTAGAAACTTCGGATGACCACATCCAAAAACAGAAACACAAAGTTCGGGAGAAAAACTGGGCTCCCAGTGCCCACACAAACTGGACGGATGGCTGGGAAGAATAGACCGAAAGGGGTTCAGTCTCACGCTCCCAATCTGGACACGCTATCCAGTGGATAATTAAATCCTTGCCTGAGGATCCTGGACACAGTACAAAAGATAGGAGATTTCTACATGTGCAAGGTAAAACGTAACACAAGATGACATACCGACACTGAGAGAAGGCATAGATGGGAATAAATATGGCTGATGGAGTGCACAGCGCAGCGAGTTAGCGCTGATTGCTCCCCCACGTGCAGCAGCAGATGACAGGACGAAAACGAACCACCACGTGTAGATGACATAACAGCAGGGATGAGTCGGAGAGAGATGCCGACCATGACAGCTAGTGGGTGAAATTATTTATCTTCCTTAAACTTTTGCTTGTGTTTGGACTCTAAAAATGCACATCCTCAAAAGGACGATTTTTATGGCAAGTACTAAGACAACATCTTTTTTTTCAGGTTGTTAAATCATTTGTATAATGTTGCACATTTTGCCCATTGGATGTATGGTAAATGCATTGAAGAATGATAAATAATTGTACGTTTTAATATGCAGCTTAGTTATGTACAGTGAGTTATGTTGTTAGTGCCGGGGGAAGAGATGAGGACACAGTTGCAGAAGTAGCTGGGTATCGTTTGAATTTTATCAATTCTGATTCCGATTCTGCTTATCAATTCCGATTATTAGCGATTTCCGATTTTTCCCAGTTTCGATTCCAGTGTGGTTAAAAAAATGAAGTCAAACATTTAGATATCAAACATATTTATTCTGTTTCTCTTTTTGCAAAACATTTAATTGCTGCTGAATACTATGAACAAAAATCAGCTGGCTATAAAAACTGGACTCGATTAAGAGCCGTTTGTGTGCAAAATAGAGCTGCACAATTCTGGATGAATTGAGATAAAATGTATTTATTTATTTACTGTAGGTTGTAGTTCTCTCACAATTCTGAAGAAAAAATATTAGACAACTAAACAAAATCCCATATGATTTCTGAATGGAATAATTCAATGACTCACTCAAGATTGTCTTGTTTCATTACTGGATGAATCAGTGTTTTTGAATGAAACTCTTGAATGAATGATTCAAAGACAAATACATTTTTAGCAGGCTCTTTTTACCAACTAAAAAAGATCTGCACGCAGGAATTGTTAGGTGGAATTGAAATTTGAATTTTACAACAAGTATCCGATTCCTGACCTTAAGTATTCGATTCTGGAATTGGAATTAATTTTTGATTCCCAACCCTATAAACAAGCAAGCAAACAAAATCCCTACCCCGTAATGGAATCATCAAAGTCCAGGGCTATTCCTAAAGTGACTGTCCTCTTGATCTTTCTCAGCGCGTGGCTCTCTGAACATAAAGATCTCGTGATCTCTCTGGTCGACCGGAGAATCTGCAGACAGCAGATGAGCTCCAGGTGTTCACCGTCTTACACAAACCACTACGCTAGGTTGTGTTTCAAGCATGAACTATAGCCTAAAGGATTCCTCTGTGGATTTTAAGACTTGCAAGTCCATGTACAGTACATAACAGACCTGCGTTAGATCGGATCTCTACCTGGGGGCCTGTACCATGATGGTAGTTGAACAAATTCAGAGTTACAGGATTAGTTTCGACTTGACAAAACCAACCCACTCCAATCCAGCTTTACTGGTACCATGATGCTGATCATCAACTTTCTTGTCAGCTCAGAGCAAGTGTGATTCACATCTCGCAAGAGAGCCAACAAGATTCAAAGAATAAAGAATTAAAGAAAGATTGAAGAATATGAAGAATTTAAATGTATATACACTGAAGTACTTGTCCATGAAAGAGGACAAATAAAAGACATTATCTTGCTCTATTAGTGCAGTCACAAGTGAAACTTGTGAAGTTAGTTTATATAGATGATAATACAGTATATAGCAATAGAGACTTGAACATGTAAGGTCACATGTAGCCATTTTTAAAGTGTTACCTATTGATTCTGCCACTTATTTATATTATATATGATCTGTATATATTAATATTCATTTAAAATAAATGGTTCATAATAATTGTTAACCTAAAAGTGTAACGGATTGATAATAATATAAATCATATTATATTGATAATCATATATAAATCATATGGAAATTGTAATTATCATTAAAGCCAGACAATTATGTTGCAATTTTTTTTTTTTTTTAATTTAGTGACCTTTAATTTGTAGGAGGAGAAACTGGGGAGTGACTTTGTATGTGTGTGTGTGTTTGTGTGTGTCAGACATGTGTCACTTTGCTCACATCTGATTGGTCCAATTTCAGTTTGAGATCTCTTACGCAGAACATAACCTTCCCCGGAGTGGGTTAGCCATGGAGTGTAAGTTATTCAGTAAACGCAGCTAAAAGCCAAGCCACTTTCATGGAACCTAAAACCCAGGATTGGTGCAAACTAAACTGAAACTTACCTGGCTAGCCAGCTAATCCAGCTTCATGGTACAGGCCCCAGGAGTGTTTGATCCAGACTTTGTATCAGATTCCATCAGTGTTTTTTTTTTCCGGAGTCCAAAACCAAAAACTTCACCCAAAACTGTATTAAATTAAAGTCTTCTATCAGCCCGAGAGGTTGACAGAGGAAGCCAAGGAAGAGCGGAAAGCATGTGATGAAGTGATAATCATAAAAAAGCCAGCAGGGTTTATTGAACAGTCTAAGTGGGGTATGTTTCAATGCTCAGACTTTATCTGACCTCCACAAGCGAAGGCAAGGGAAAATTACTGCTTCACAACAGCGATGTCTGTGATGATTAAACCTTGAAATGGAGACGTTCTCTTACTGTATCTCTTACTTGTGAAGACAAATATACCTTGAACCAACACAATCAGAAGACTAAACAACAATAGCAAGCATTTCAAGAGCAAGGAAAAGTACAAAAATAAAAATTAATAAATGATGATAAAATAATTTTAAGACTTCCATTGTATTTTTTAATAAGTCAATGGCTACCAGCAACAGCAAAACAAGGTTTTTTTTAGATAATGTGAAATATAGAGTCTGAACTATTTTCTAATGTATATTTATTGGATTCACTGCAGTACATGTAATTAAATTATTGTAATATGATTTTCTTTAACAGTATGTAGGTTTATGTTTGTACAGTTCACATTCAACATATTTCACATTGCCTGTTTATTTAGGTTACTGGTTTCTTTTTAGGTTAAATGTTTTGACAAGAAAACTTTCTGTACCCTGTTTGGTTCCTTAAACATTCAAACAGAAGCCAGAATTGACCTATCGGTAAGCCCCTCCCCTCGAACGCAAACTAGCCAATGGCAGTCGAGCATCAGTTGCATGGGGAGTGGAACTCGGACATCTTTAGGTTTCAGCGCCATAGAGAAACATTGGAAGATGCGAAGCTCGGATCGGTTTTATGGGGTTTATGCTTCAAAAATGGAAAAACAATGTGCATGAGGTACTTGTAACACTGATTCCAGGTATCCTGAGAGGATGGGCAATATAATTTATTTTATTACATTTCCTGAATCCAAACAAAACAGAGCAAAATGTCCCTAAGTATTCAACCCCAATACAAATGAAGACAAAAATGTTCATTTTCTGGTTGTCATACACTCATTAAGTTACAATTTTCATCTGCTCAAGCAGAACGTTAATGTTATCTTGTGCTTCAGCAAGGTATCTCTGGCTAAAACTAGTTAATGTTGAAGTTAGTGAGTCCATGCTAATGTACAAACCTAAATAGCGGACTGTTCTCGCGTCTTGTACAGTGTAGGTCAAAAACACATGAAGGTCTACATTTCAGTGCCTCTCCATATTAAACTGGTTAAATGTACATTAATTTAATTGTACCCTGCGATACATGAACAGTGTTGATCCTGCATGTTGTCATCCGCGATCGTGATGACCGACCATAATATGAGACTTCTCCCGCTTGCATTGTGATCTGTAAACCCTCCCTTCGAGTTACCCACTGTATTTATTTTGAAATATTTTATAAATCCCTCCATGGAATATTTAATTCCCATTTGATGGCCTTCTGTGTCCAAACTTGTTCAAGAACATCTTGTGACAGGTTTTCACACTGCAGCTGTCACTGTAAGACAGTGAGCAACTCTGTTTGATTGTCCGAGGGAGCAACAGTAACTAAAGGGGGCGGGGCTTACCGATAGGTCAATTGACTGTTCATATGAGAACATTTACATTTAGTCATTTTGCAGACGCTTTTATCCAAAGCGACTTACAAGTGGGGAATACATAAAGGTGAGTTGAGTTGATTTAAGGTTGACCCAACTATTTACACTTTTACAGATTGATAATTATGGAATCGGAGGCCAGTATGAGCCGCATTATGACTCGAAGGTACTGCATGAAGGTGTTAACCTTTTAAAACATGTGTTATTGTTATTCCCCTGGTTCTGTTTGAAGATGTGTAATAGAGCATACACTTTGTTTTATTTCATAACTTTGTTACGACAAAATCTCTTCACAGTTGACGAATGACTCAGACTTTCAGCTCAGAGGAGGCCGGATTGCTACTGTTCTAATCTATGTGAGCAAGTATAATCTAACAAATTATTTCATATATTTGAAATGATTCCCACTTTCAGATCATTGACAGTCAGCAGTTTTGTTGTAGAGTGATGTGGACATCGGTGGGGCAACAGTGTTCCCTGACGTCAGCGCAGCTCTTCAGCCAAAGAGAGTTAGTTGAAGCAGCTTTATTTCCACACACAGAGACTTACAGTAGCCTGTGCTCACGTGTGCTCACATCTGTTCCATCAGAGTACAGCGGTGTTGTGGTTTAACCTGCTGAGAAATGGAAATGAAGATGCCAGAACTTTACATGCAACATGTCCTGTGTTTGTAGGCAGTAATTGGGGTAAGTGTTCTGTGAGGCTTGTGTTGTCCAAATGAGAAGAGTGAAAATCAAGACCAACATAATCTGGTCACGGTTCATCTCCAAATCATAAAATATCTATATATTTTGCATAATGAGATTTAATTCTTTTAAAATTTAATCAGTACTTATATCTGTATTTTTACTTTGCTAAAGTAAAAATACTGTAAAACATTCTAAAAAATGTTTTAAAAAATCTAAATGAATTGAATGCAATGCAACAATTGCTACCACTATATATATGTATGTATATAGTATGTTGTGAGATTCATCCTCTAAGAATCGTATTTCAGAATGAGGTCTTATAGAGTGTATGATCTGTTTAATAAAAATTGTGTTGAATGTTAAATTGCATATGCACGTGTGTAGTTATAGTGCATTTAAATGTAGATTATTACCAATCCTGGTCCATAAAGATAATCTACACTAAAAAAAACGGTAACCTAAAATGATAACATCTAACCGATTTTATTTAAGTCAAGAATATTTAGTCGCTGAATGAGCCTATATGCACATCAACTTATTCCACCAAAACTACTTTATATGGGTCAGATCAGGCAGATATATCTATAAGTAAGAATTGAAGGTTACCACTTTTTGCAGGGTACTGAAATTTTAAGAGTTTTCATGCATCCAGGTCTAGAAACTAGAGATTTTGTTCTTTACACACTGTAAAACGGCTTCCTTTGGATTCCTCATTCTAGTTGCCAACAAGTGGATTCGTACTTACGGCCAAGAGTTCAGAAGGAAGTGCTCTGCAGTCAAATCTGATTAGAAGAGCCAAAGCAGACTGCACAGAAACAGCCATGATACAAGTAATGACTTACAGTTGAGAGGCAATGTGATGCCATGGCAAAAATGGATTCACACAGTAACTGCGGTATTTTTATTTTATTTTATTTTGGATTTTCATTTTTTAATTTAATTTAATTTCCCCCCTACATTTATTTGCTTTAAATAAGAAATGCAGTGGGTTGTAATACTACAACAGACATGAAGGCATAGAAAGCATGGACATCAGGGTTTTTACAAAAATGTAACTGTTCAAAATTATTTTTATAACATTCACCATCAATTCATTTCCCCCAACTACACCCCCATTCTTTCATCATGTATTTTTATACAAATAAATAATATAAATGTAAATAACTCTAAAAGCATAACTTTGCATGTTTGTACATCTATCTATCTATCTATCTATCTATCTATCTATCTATCTATCTATCTATCTATCTCTGTGGGAGGACTGCAGTGAGTGAACTGAATGCGATGAGGTCATTCTGACAGCAGGAGGGGGCGGGGCTTCTCAGCATCATTCTGACAGCGGGAGGGGGTGGGGCTTCCCAACATCATTTTGACAGCGGGAGGAGGGCGGGGTTACGCAGCATCATCGAAGCTTGTCGTTTTATTGTACGGCTGCTGATGCTGAGAGGTCGCGCTGAGAAATATGTAGGGCCATGATTGCGGATTTGAGGTTTGGGGACCGTGGCACATCGTGGCGGGTTGTTTTTTAGGTAAGCACAGCTTTATTCCGGGCGTCTTTGAGTCGCTGCTGTTTTAACTGTTCGTGCGCGCCGTCGCTGAGATGCGCTTCAGAGAGCCACCGGACAGACTGACAGTATTACAGAAAGGCTTATAGAAATGAAATTAGGGCACGCCTAGAAAGCATGCAGCACTCGGCGTTTATGGCTCGGTTCTGGTGTGATATGATGTTTTTGTATGGATGTGTCAATGGGAATGGGCGAGCTCGGCCTGCGCGTCATGACGCGTGAGATTCAGCCCTGCAGGCCGCGAGGAGACACTGATGCGGTGCATTACACATTATACGCTCTCATACATGGTGCTACTCATATTCATAATAGCATCCACTTCTCATCACAGAACCATCATCTGTCGAAGGCCTCAGGCAGTCTGTCACATGACCTCCGCTACCGTGTCAAAATAACAAATCTCACATCGGTATCCTTTGACTGTATACTACAGAACAGACAGGGAAAATAGCGTGTTAATATTTTAAATGTTTAAAAATCCCTTGAGAGAGGAGCTTTGTATTATATTGCTATTCATTCCTACTTAAAAATCCTGCAGGATTGTGTACAGGATTCCTATTTGAATTTCCATCGATTATAATTTAGGATCTGTGCTTATAAAAATCAAATAAGATGGACGAAACTTAGATTCATCATTGCATAATTACATCAGAACTCTAGGTGTGTGGTTATAAAATGTCTTACTTCTAGACAGTTAAAGAAAATCTCTTTGGGAGGATGTAAAATATTTTCTTTAAATTCCATTTGATGTCCTAAATTTGTCCTTTTGGGAATCAGGAAAATCCTATTGCGATGTATGTGTTCTTAAAGGTCTACTTTTTATTTTGAGTTAGAATCCAAAAAAGGCCATTTCCATTAGAGAACATTTAGGATTGGTTCCAAATGATGAAAATTATGAAAACTGCAATAGGAATCCCTAAGCATTTTTAACGAGGGACCCAAATATGAGTATTCATAGTTTGCAGGGAATCCTTCAGAAAATATGTCATGAGTGAAAAGCAGTACGGTGGCTCTTTATGTGATCATTTGTGATCCTGGAGCACAAAAGCAGTCTTAAGTCGCTGGGGTATATTTATAGCAATAGCCAAAAATATATTGTATGAGTCAAAATTATTGATTTTTCTTTTATGCCAAAAATAATTAGGACATTAAGTAAAGATCATGTTCCATGAAGATATTTTGTAAATTTTCTACTGTAAATATATCAAAACTTCATTTTTGATTAGTAATATGCATTGCTAAGAACTTCATTTGAACAACTTTAAAGGTGATTTTCTCAATATTTAGATTTTTTTGCACCCTCAGATTCCAGATTTTCAAATAGTTGTATCTCAGCCAAATATTGTCCGATCCTAACAAACCATACATCAATGAAAAAATGTATGCATCTCAATTTCGAAAAATTGACCCTTATGACTGGTTTTGTGGTCCAGGGTCACATTTGGTTATTGTTCTAAAAAAATCTGCAATATATTACATAACATTTACTCTATACATTAACCAGTCATATGTCTTCATATTACAAAGAATACAACAAGAAATCAAACAAGAAATTTCAAAAGCCAACATGTTCTGCATTTTACAGTTTTGGCTTCTATACTGTAAAATAGTAGCATTTTATTATTATGGCAGCTGTTCAACATATTGAACTATTTAAAACATTGAAATAATTAGCTATTAGTTATACATAGTGAATACATCTTTTTAATTTAAAGTCTGAAAGAATAACCATCCAAAGTTTAGAGTGGTGTCTGTATGATTTTGGATTAGTAGATTTTTTTGTTGTTGTTGGTGTCAATTGACATAACCAAGATTATTTTTCCCTGCCAAATAGAGGAATTATCCCAAAATATCCCAAATCTATTTTACAAAAAGGCAATGACATACAGATCTGGAGAAACTGTAATTTTATGCATTTAATCTCCATGAAATTGAATGGAAATATCTTGAGGGGGTGATAGAGCACAGATAGAATCAGTGTTATATTTTCTTGAAAACACAGACATTTTCAATGTGAATTGATATGGTAGATTATTGATCAGTGTGCACTTGTGTGTGCATTTCAGATCGAACTGCATTCCATGACTGTTAGTTGTGGGGCTGAAGAGAAACCCTTTGAAACTGAACTGGATCTTGCGTTATTACACAAGCCTGCATTTCAAACTTCCTGGAAACAGAAATGATAAGATTTCTTCTATTGCAGTGGTCAAACTGAGCCATGGCTAGTGAACTCTGTGTTATTGTGTTTGTGGTGTCTGGAGTTTGGTGTCAGTGGATGTAAAAGTGGGTCATGATGCCAGTGTGTTTGTGCTCTTGTCTCATGCTATATTAGTAAACGGGTCAGAGCAGCTGGAAGAGAAACTGACCGTAACGTCCCTCCAAGAACCTTCAGGTCTTCCAGTAATTAGATGCCTTTTTTCATTCTATCATTTGGGCAGCATTTCATGTTTCAGAGTGCAGCCAGGTTAGCGCTAAGCATTTTTCTTGCCTATAAAGTGGTACACAATTAATCACTACTTTTACCTCACATTACTAAATTTCAGTCTATTGATTTGTCACACGCAAATTTATTAGTGGCATTTGCTAAGGCTGGCATCACTGTTACGCATGCTTGTAATTTACAGGGATTTTACAAACTGTACAGTTCAGAAGCTTTACAGCAAGAAATGAAAAATCAGTTAAACAAATGAAGAACAACAAAATTTAGTTTCTATTTTATTACCAGACTTTAGTTACTGTATATGCTGCCTCTGTTCACAATAAAATCAGAATGCATTCAATGTTAAAAATTTGCAATAATCTCGGAAATTCAATGTAAGGCATTTTCAAAGCTCTATTTGAGAAACTGCAAATGTATTAATTTATTTAAAAAAAGTAAAAAGATTATTCAGGTGAATCTTTCAAGATATTTTGTTGTTGATTTGAAAAATTGGACCCATTTCATTTAAGTGCATAAACACAGTTGCCAATAAAATGTAAAAGAGAAGACACAAGATACATTCCCAAATGGTAAGGAAGCTGCAGTTTTAAATATTTGATGCATATTTAAATATTGTTTTAAATATATAAAAACTTTCAACATCTTTATTGTCAGTATGGGACATCATTGATATGTTTGTAAAAAAAAAGACAGTGTTAACGCATATTTGAGCTGAAGTAGGCAGCTGTCATGCTGATGTAATATGCATATAAAGTAAAAAAAAAAAAAGAAATGGCAAATTGTTAATCAAAGGTAAAAACACCATATAGAAATCCATATGGCTCACAGGACCTGACCATAAGAATGCATTGAATGTTTTGTTCTGTGTTGGTCCTAATGAAAATTAACATGGTTTTATTACAAAACACACACACACACACACACACAAAAAATCACATGGTTATTGTAGTTAAATCATGGTAAGCACAATTTAACCATGGTTTGGCTACACTAACCGTAGTTTAAACATGGTATTTGTAGTAAAACTGTGGTTATAAAATCCAGTTAATCAGTCCGCCATGCAAAAAACACTTTTACTTTTATACCTTATTTAATTTTCGTAAGGGGTTGACTGGTAAATTTGAGCTACTATCTTGTCACATTTGGAGAAATCTCGTTTCGGGTGCGTTTCCCGAACAACGACGTAACTCGCTGATTAACCACCGTAGTACGATGCATCGTTTTGGAAACGAACTATCTAGTCACGAC
>JAFVLL020029871.1:0-24332 GCA_021397915.2 Tor tambroides
GTGTAACAGGCGGGGTGAGGGTAACGGTAGCGCCCTGGTGGAGTTCTGGGCTACGACTAAGTTTATTGCAGTCAGGTTATGAGGATCTGTTTTGCATTTCAGTGTGTTATTATTCTAAGTGATTGTACTATTATGTAATGTTCTGTAGGAGAGGTGTTATGTATACATACTTTCAATAAAGCATTCAGGGTTTTAAACTATCCGGAGTAAGTCGTCACTTTTGTTAGTTGAATGGTTCATAATTTGGAATCAATCCTGAAGACATCAGATAAGAACCTGTTAGATGAACTGGAATGTTTATGACTTTTAAAGATTTTGATTTTGATATTTTCTAAATTACAGCCTTGGAAATAATAATTTTATTTACTTTTTTAGTTTTTACTTTTTAAAGCTAACATTAAAACCATTAAGAAATTGTCTCGATTACTGACATAAGCCCCTTTTCCACATACAGACTTTACTGGAAAATTACCAGTAAATTCCCGTAAAGAGATCATGTGTGAACAGGACATTTTAAAAAATACCGGTAAATTCGTTCCGGCAAATTAGCGGTATGAGAAGTTGTAACATTACCAGTAAATTCCCGGAATGATGCTGTGTGTGAACCGGGTGTGTCTCATACGTCCTGAAAAGTGAAGCTGTGGGCTCTTTGATCGCCCCCCTGGTGGCTGGCTGCAGTACAGGTCATAAACCCCGCCCTCTCCATGTAAACGAATGGGACTTGAGTCAAAATAAAAAAAATAAATTACACTTCCAATACAATTTTCCGAAATATGGTTTTGGTCATTTAAGGTAGTTATCACGCTGATATATGTTCAATTGTTCGTTTTTGTGATAAGTTTGATTTTAGCTAGTAATTTGATGCTATAAAAACGGGGCGTGTGCGTGTCGTTATGGTTGATTGGGTCTGCGGGAGTTTGATACCACGGCTCCACCTCGCTCCACCTCACGACACTACTGCGCAGACTCTGGCTCCAAATGACGTCATTTACTCAAGATGGCAGCAGCGCTGACGTAAGATGTCCACTCTGGGCCAATCCAGAGTGGCTGAAATTCTAAATCCAACGGCTCTGGGCCAACCATAACATTCTGGCGCAGATGATGCATTTACTCCACACTGTGTAGTACGATTTGAAATCGTTTTATGCGATGTCTCTGGGCCAAAAATGCTGCATGAATGTGAACGTTTGACACAAAAATAAAAACGTCAACAAAAACACAATGATTGTGTTTACCCCTTCAGCCATTTAGAGGTCATTTCTGGTTAAGGATGTCACAGAATTACCGGTTGAAATGGATGTGTGAATGGTGTTTTTCCGGAAAAGACGGAATGTCGTTGTCTTTGTGAACAGTGCATTTTTGAATTTACAGCTGAAGTCGTTCCGGTAAATTTTACAGCAATTTACTGGTATTGCTGTGTGAAAGAAACTGTAACCCTGGTTCTCTGAGATAATGGGAACATGCATTGCGTCAGTTTAGCTGACACTTTGGGAAAACTCCATTTCACTGAAATACTGAAGCCTGACTGAATCACATTTGTGCAGCTGCATGAACAAATGGTATTTCAGCCTGCAAAAACTGGTGGAGCCAACTGCCTATTAAAAGTTGGCTCTGAATGCATTTCATCAGAATCTTTCTCCGTGGTTCAATCTGCCTGGTACGTGCACTGTCCTCAGCGAATGAAGGTTGTGTTGTGCTCATATGAGGAGGCGCCTCACCAGCCTGTACAGAGGCTGCGACCTGAGTCCCGCTTGGTGGTTGAAGTAGGCTACCATTATCATGCTGTCTGAACAGACCAAGACATGGTGCCCCTTCAGGTCTGGCAGGAAGGCTCTTAGTGCCAGAAGAACTGCCATCATTTCCAGGCAGTTAATATGCTGGTGCTGCTCTAGGCTTGACCAGGAGCCAAACATCCCTAACCTGTGTTGGAGGTGTCTGCCAGTACTACCCTTCCTCCTAGAGACCAGCCTCAAATTCATCCCCATCTGGTACAAATGAGGGGCTTTCCAAGGGGCCTTGAGGTGTCCCAAGTGTGGGACAGGACCTAGGATTTCAGCATGTGAAGCAGGCACACCCCCCTCCGTCTTACACCGTGTCTACACCATACGCAAGCAGCACGGTGCAGCGCAACAAAATACTATAGAACCCATTATAGTCAGTGATGTTGTCTACTCAGGATGACACAACAATTCCCCAACAGTAAACTGCTTCCTTGTTCTATTTATGACGTACCGACACAAAGTTCAAACGATTTGCAACGGTCGCTTTGTCTTGTCCGGTGTAGACATGGTGACAGGGGGGAGAGAGCCGCATCCACTTCGTAAAGGTGTGTGTGCCAGAAACTGAATCGGGATACTGGTAAGCCACCCCTTTGAATGCAAAGCACAACTGTGGTCTGTGATGAGGGGCTTGGTATGAAAGTATGCATCTTTCAGATCCACCGACAAAAAACAGTTCCCTGTGAAAATTTGAGAGGATTTGTTTCAAGGTTAACATCCTGTATGGTTGTTTTATCAGGTTCAGCTGTCTTAGATGGAGAATGGGCCTGAGGCCACCGTTCTTGGAAACTTTGAATTAGCAGCTGTAAAGCCCTGACTCGCTGTGAGGTGTGGGAACATTTTCATGCCACTCTTTACCAGCAGACTCTCTACTTCAGATTGGAGAATGCAAGCTCTGCTGCCCTGGACTGAAGTTTGAACCATGCCCCTGAAGACCCACTTAGACACACCTGGAATGGCTTCCCAAGCTTGGCTTTGGGTGGTGAGGAGTCGGGCTGGTACTTGTGCTGTTGCGAAGAGGAGAAATCATTGATGGCTCTGCAGGCTTCTGAGTCGACGAGGGCCTCTGGTGACTTGAAGCAGCAGCTGAGATGGACCGTTTTGGCATGGCTTGCGACAACTACTGTGTCAAGACCAGGGAGTCAAGGAAAGCTGTCCTTTTTTTGACTTTACAGTTTAGAGTTGACAGGAAGCGAAGTGGGAGAGAGAGAGGAGGGCAGGATTGGGAAAGGTCCTTGAGCCGGTATTTGAACTCGGGACGCCTGTAGCGCAATATGTCGGCTCGCTGCCCACAAGGCTATTGGCACCAACAAGGAAGAGAACAAAATTGTCACTTCCTGGTAAACTGTGGCACTAAATATTACTAAGAATATAGGAGAAACTACTGAATATAATAATTTTTCATATATGATATAAATTATTTGCACCTCAGAACGAGCAGACGAAACACAATAGATGCGGTCATTGCTTCCGGAGGTGGATGCTGCTGTTTGTGAACGCAGTCGTGTAAGACAGCTATACAGAAATACTTTGATGACAGACTTTGCTCAGGCTTTTCAGAATGACCATAACAACATATAGATGCTGTGAACGAGATCGGTCCGCTGCTAGTCAAGTTATCCCGTCTCATAGCGCAAAGTCACATGACTTTTTTGATGCGCATGGAGGAATTTATTCGCTAAATGTGTTTCCATCGTAGTTTATGTGCATTTTTTCTTATCGGATAAAAAGTTTATCCTACTCAAATGTGCGCATAAGTTTGTTATGCGCATTTTTAGAATTTATGCGCATCTTGGCGTTTCCATCCAGCTTTTTTTTTTTTTTTTTTTAGTGCGATATTCCAAAATGCGCATAAAAATCGGTGGATGGAAACGCAGCTAGTGTCCTTGAACTCCGTTAAATTCAGCCAGAGGTGACACTCAGGAACCACCAGGTTGTCCATTGCTTTGGCCGTTGCCTTAGTGAATACAAAAAAGTTGCTCAAAGTGCTTTACAAGATGAACATAGAACAACATGATACATGATAATAGTAAATAACGTTAAAACTAATACAATACTAAAGCATCAACCATTTTAAAATGCCATAGAGTATAAATGAATTTTTAACTTGGATCTAAAAAATAGCCGGTGCAGTTCTAATAGCTAGTGGCAACTTATTCCACAGATTTGGACCGATCACGATCACCCTTATGCTTGGATCTAGTTCTGGGCACTGTAAGGAGTGCCAGATCACTTGATCTAAGTGATCTAGAGGGAACATGTCTCACGAGAAGGTCTGCAAGATAAGATGGAGCGTGGTTATTAATAGACTTAAATACCATGACCAGGATTTTGAACTCAGTTTTGTATTTTACAGGTAGCCAGTTCAACGAGACCAGAATGGGTGTGATATGTTCATATTTTCGTGTCCGGGTCAGGAGTCTAGCAGCAGCATTCTGGACTAGTTGCAGCCGATCCAGAGTTGACTTATTAATACCGCAGTAAAGCAAATTGCAGTAGTCTAGATGGGAAAATGTCGGCGCATGAATGATTTTCTGAGTATCTGAAAAATTTTAAAACGGCTTAACATTTGCGATTTGACGTAGATAGAAGCAAGACCGAACCACAGAATTAATTTATCCATTTTAAGCTCATTGTCAGTTTGGATGCCAAGATATTTGACACACGATTCGGTTCAAACTTTTTTAGTTTTGTGTTAAGGATCCTCCATGGAGGGTCCTTCAGGATTCACATCAGGAGCTGCAAATAAAACAGTGTCCTCCTCGGAACCCCCAAAGGAGACCAAACTGCTCGCACAATGACGAGGGGTACTGGTCTTTGTGGCAAAAGAGCACTGGGGAATCCTCTCGCTGTGGGGAGAGTGAGACACATGAGCTCAGTCAGACACGTCTGCTCTGCCCCATAACTCTGTTGTTATTTTTTTTCCCTTCAAGGCTCCTGAGAGAAAGAAAAAGGGGGATCACAAGAGACGGGTCGCTGTCTTTACAAAAAGTGATCCATGAGCGCTGCGAGGTGAGACTCATGCTCTCGCAATGACAGCAGCTTGTCTCAGTGAGCGCAGCCTCTGCGTGGGCTTTGCCCAAACGGGCAACACACTCAGAGTGCTAATCTGAGGGGTGCAGAAGTGCCCTGCATGTGTCACATTCGTGGCGTGGCATTTTGCAACAAACGGTAGAAGAAATGTGCTCTCTTAGATGAAATATGCTCTACTAGTCTAGCTGGATAGATGCAAAGAAGCATCATTTTCAGCGCCATGATTGGCTGCTGGGGAGCAGGAAGGCTTCTTATTTGTCGTCGTCTTGGGAGTTGAGGGAGAAAGATTCTGATGGAATGGCATTCAGCGCCGACTTAATTAGATGGCTCCACCTGTTTTGGGAGGCTGAAAGGTCATTTCAAAGATTCAATCAGTCTTCAGTATTTTGAAGAAATGGAATTTCCCCAAAGCATCAGCTAAACTGACACAATGCGAATGAATGGTATACTGATACAAAACAACAAATTACTAGAACTTTAAAAACATATTAAAATAAAAACTAAATTTAAAACAAACTGAAATTAAAATTAATAACTATATATGATACAAATATAAAAATAAAAATTGTCTCATTATTAAAATATGAATGATTTTAATTAATAAAAATTGTGATAGTATCTCAGTAATAATAAAATAATCACTGGTATTACAACAGCAAACCTTTTAGGCATTGTACAGTTGAGAACATTTCAAATATCATTTAGGTTTTTCCATTTTCTCTGAAGAAATCAAAATTTAGATTTACAACAAAACTGGATTCTGAATCATAATGTGCACTGAACCGAATATGAATGAATTGTGAAAACGTGCTATTCATGATCATCTTTTTATTTAATAAACCCCACGAACGCAAATATTCAAAAGAACTAAACAAAACCGATGACTCAGATATCACATGCTTATAGACTAAACCCTCTCAAATGATGAAACATGAACAGCTATTGAACAGGGCTATTCAACGCAGAACACTGACTGATAAAACTCAATGAAGATCATGTGACGCTGCGTAGTGTTTGAACAAAACCACACCCCCGCTTACCCAGCATTCATTAACCTCAACAAAGGCGAATCCTCAAAAAACAAACTCGAATCAAAATCAGAGAAAAGTATTTTGTGTAAAGAAAATAACACCTGTTTTTAAGGACCATTTGGATTTTTTGTAAAGTATTTCTATGACAATTAAGCTTTGATCGTAAATCAACAGGCAGCACATGATATTTAAATACAAAACATTTTTTTATGATTTAAATTTGATGAATTTTGAAAACAGAATATTTATTACTGTAATTAGAAGCACCATTGAAAACACAATACCCAAAAGTAAAACATCCAGACGCACTATGGTAATGAAAATTCTGTAAGAGAAATGTGCTTAATTTTCATTCAAATAACATTTAAAAATATCTTAATGGTTCTAACCATTGCCAGTTTCTTTAAACAAAATATCATTTCTTGTGATTTTGGGGTCCAAGTTTTGTGAGATTCACCCATTACATGGATGAAATTTCACTTTAACATCAGCAAAAATCAGGTTGTCTGATCTGATAAAATTCTGACACGTTATTGAACATAAAAAAGCAGGAGACACAATGATATCTGCTCAAAAACAAGCCACTGAAATGTCATTAGCAGGAAGTTGATGAAACGGCTCAGGTGTGATTCAGACCGGATCTGAATCAGAGAGGCTGTGATGAACACATTATCGCGCTTGTTCTGGTTATTCTAGATCTCCTTTGAGTCACGCGCCGTTCAGCTGTAAACAAGTTCACATACACAGACAACGCTTCCAGCAACAGGCAGTTTACAAAAGCATGCAAGTGGATGAGGAAAAAAAAAAAAAAAATCATCAAACGTATTAAGAACATGTCCAGCTCATCAAAAGAAAAATGATGCATACATTTCAAACCTTTAAAAGTTCTTGCATTGACTTTAGACAACAATTAAGCACATTTTGATTGCAGTTTGCATCACAGTAATAGTTGTACTATTTTAACATTCTATTTTAAAACAAGCATGGAGCATAAGAATTATGAAAGACTCATTACAGTAATGACACTTACCCCCGGTTTCACAGACAAGGCTTAAGACTAGACTAAAATGTAATTCTGAGCTGTTTCAATTGAAAGAAACTTGCTCTGACTGATCTTAAAACATCTCAGTCCCTT
The DNA here is from genome assembly GCA_021397915.2 of Tor tambroides. Taxonomy (NCBI): domain Eukaryota; kingdom Metazoa; phylum Chordata; class Actinopteri; order Cypriniformes; family Cyprinidae; genus Tor; species Tor tambroides. The sequence continues at coordinate 6,978 of JAFVLL020029871.1, forward strand.
TGTTTTGTCTCAAGATACACACCAGTAATGTTTTTTCTAAGGCATGTTAGTAAAATTGACTTAAATGTCCTAATTGAACTATGGCTTAACCCTGGTTTAGTCTAAGCCCTGTCTGTGAAACCGGGCCATAGTGTAGGATAAAATGTGCTTAACTGTCATAAAAATAATCATAATGCCAAAAGTCTTGGTCCTAAAAATGGCTTTATGTAAAAAAAAAAAATTCTTTTGTTTTTTGGGGGGGAATGTATGGAGGTTTGTTTCTGCCACAGAATGAAAAAAAAAAAAAAAAAAAAAAAAGTAACTGCAACTTTTTTTTTTTTTTCCAAGTTCTGAGTTTATATCTCATAATTCAGACTTTGTATCTTGCAATTCTGAGGGGAAAAAAAGACTCAATTCAGACAGTTTTCTCGCAATTCCTCTACTGCAAGTTTAGTTTTTTTTATTTTTTATGAGTTTGTATCACATAATCTGAATATATCTTGCAATTCAGACTTTTTTCTCAGAATTACAAGTTTATTCTGAGTTTTTATCCGGCAATTCATTACAGCGAGAAACAATGTTCAAAATGTACAATACAAACTCAGAACTGGCACAATCTTGCAATTCTGTGGGGAAAAGTCATCATTATGAAATATAAACTCAGAATTACAAAATATATTCAGACTTTGTTTCTCGCAATTCTGACTTTTTTTTTTTTTTTTTTGCAATTCCAAGTTCTTAAGCTCAGATTCTCGCAATTCTGAAACAAAATTCTAATATATCTCAAAATTCCAAGTTTACATCTCACCACTCAGACTTCTTTCTCAGAATTGGGAGTTTATTCTGAGATTATATCTCGAAATTCAAAACTGCAAGACAAACTCAGATTTGCAAGAAAAAAATCAGAACTGTGAGATAAAAAGTCACAATAACCTTTTCTATTTCATTTTTTATCCAGTGGTGGAAACTGTGAGCTGGACGTGTTTTGTGTGCAGTTGCTGGTCAAACAGACGTTGAGTGATTCAGTGCGATTGTCTTGATGCTTCAGCCCTGAGAAGCAGTGCGAGATTCAGAGAAACCAAAGTGAGGTACAGACACGTGACGGGAGGAGAGCGCATGCGGCGGCGCTTCGTCAGGGGTTTGTGGTGAGCAGACGGGCTGTTTCTGACGGTCATTATTGAGGATGAGTTGAGGAGAGCTGGGCTGATCTTCTGATTGGGATGCATGGAGTTGGTTCACAATATGTAAAGGCCAGTTCATGATTTGGCAGTTTGTGTTGTGAAGACAGATGCGGGTCAGTCGTTGATGAGAGCCAGGATCATGCTGAAAAACACGGCATTTCCACACAGTTACACAGAGACACTCAACATTAACACTACAGCTGCTGTTACCAGCTCTTTAACATTTCATCTGAAAGCTGAAACGCATGTGGATTCAGATTGTGAGTTCATTTCCAGACTGTATGTGATTTGATTCGGGTTTGTTGAGTGCAGTATGCAGGCATGTGATCAGCTAAGGACAAAAAAAGTTTTTCAACCCACTCAATGGAACTATATAATAATAATTGTATTATTATTAATTATAATAATAATAATTATTAAGTAATATTAATAAGTATTATTATTATATTATTATTAACAATATATATTGTTAATATTCAAAATATTCTTTATTTTATTATTAAATCAAAAATGTTATTATAATGCAAAAAAAAAACGAGTATTTAATAAAAAATAATTATCTTTATTGTTAATAACGATGATGATAAAACAAATAATAATAATTATTACTTAGTATTTAATATATAGATTAATATTAATTACATTTCTAAAATAGATATGAATAAAATAAAAATGTAATGTATTACAATTGCAATAATACTACTGTAAAATAAAAGCTGAGTTTTTAATAAAAGTATAATTGTAATAAAAATATGGGTTACACTATTTTAAGGTGTCCTTGATACAGTGTAATTATACATTTAAGCACCAAGTAATATTAATTAACTACATGTACTTACTATATGGATTAGAGTTTGGTTTGGTTTAGGGTTACTTGCATGTAATTATGCAGAATTAATTGTTATTATAATAGTAAGTACATGTCACAAGTGTAACAAGGACAACCAAAAATAAAGTGTTACCAAAATATTCATAATTGTAATAATTATTGTTGATAATAATGTAAACTATACTATTATTATTACTACTTTTAGCTATTATTCATAAAAATGATACAATATATTTAATTAGTTTAATAATGTAATAATGATACATATTAACAGTAATAATTATTACTGCTGTTAATAATAAACAAAACTGATAAAGATGATAGTAATTTTCGTATTCAATTATTTGACACGTTATTATTACTTAAAGAAATTCAGCATCTGCAGTACTATTTTGCTGTAAAATAAAATTACTACTATTATTTAATAATATTATTTATTATTACTATTATTTTATTTTACAGAACAACTGTAAAATGACAGTAAAGTTACACACATTTATCTTGATTGCTTTTTGAATGAAGCAAAGCAAAGATTCTCTTTTGTTGACAACAGATTTGATTCTCGTGAAAAGTTTGGGAAGATGTTTGGTGTGTGCTAATGTATAAGCGACTCAAATTTGGGCTTGATCACGGGCTCGTCCTGTCTGAGCAGACGGTTCTTGGCCAGAATAAGCTGCAGCAGAACTCAAAGGCGGTGTGTTTTTTACCTGTACAGGTAGATGAAGAAGCAGAGAAGGTGGAAGCCCAGTTTGATCATGGCTTCCTTCATGTGGGACTTGAGCTGGCCTCTGTTGTGGATCTCTGTGGGATCGTACACTCCCATGTTCCCCATGGGAACCTTCACGTACCTGTTCACACACATCAATGACTGTTAGCTGGAGCATTCCTCAGGTTTATACAGTGCGAGAGGAGTGAATCACCTGTAAACGTTCCACGATGCCACAGGTAAGTTGAGCAGGAACACAAACCAGTGCATGGAGACCAGCATTAGGACCGTGGCCAGAGCCTGAGCGATCATCTCAGGAATGACCCACTGAACACAAACCACATCGACATTATCACACCAGAGCAGCCAGAGCATTTACATGCAGATTGGTATAAATAGAGAATTTCCAACAGTATTTTACATGTGGATTTCTTCAAAGTATGTTTTATCTGTTCTGAAAATGGAAATGTTCAAATAATAGCAATGCTGCCGTTAGATCATCAATTAAAAATCATGCTAAATTCAATTTAATAAACATTCCTGCTGCGTCCCTGTCACTTGTGAATGCAAAATGGACTGAATATATATTCATTACCAATTTCATAATACAATGAAAGTCTCTTATTATTACATCTATTGTTTACAATTACTATTGTGCATTCAATTCTAATTAAATGCAAATGAGATCATTAGGAACTTGTTGAAAAAATCGTTTTTGCCCTTTTCAGTTCATACGGAATAGAAAAGTTCAGCTTAACTGAAGAATCACATTTATATTATTATGGAAAAATATTTGTTTTTGTTTTCATTTATTCATTCATTGTCAATCCCTGCATAATACAATAACGTCTGTTATATGTTATTAAAGAAATTCAGCTTTTCACTTTGAATAAACTGGTTTTGCATCTAGAAGAATCAGACCATTTGAGACACACACTACCAGTCAAACGTTTCTGAACAGTACGATTTTAAATGTTTTTTTAAAGAAGTCTCTTCTGCTCACCAAGCCTGCATTTATTTGATCCAAACAACAGCAAAAACAGTACAATTTTGAAATATTTTTACTATTTAAAATAACTGTTTTCTATTTGAATATATTTTAAAATGCAATTTATTCCTGTGATTTCAAAGCTGAATTTTTAGCATCATTACTCCAGTCACATGGTCCTTCAGAAATTATTCTAATATTCTGATTTGCTGCTCAAAATACATTTATTATTATTATTATGTTGACAACAGCTGAGTAGAATTTTTTTTCAGGATTCTTTGATGAATAGAAAGTTCAGAAGAACAGCATTTATCTGAAATAGAAATCTTTTGTAACATTATAAACGTCTTTAGCATTTCTTTTGATTAATTTAAAGAAAAAAATCCTGAAAAAAGTACTCAACTGTTTTAAATATTGATAAAAATGTTTCTTGAACAGCGAATCAGCATATTAGAATGATTTCTGAAGGATCATGTGAAGACTGGAGTAAAGATGAAAAATTCAGCTTTAAAATCACAGGAATAAATTACATTTTAAAATATATGGGTCAAAGATGAAAAAAGGTTTAAGCATAAAAACAATAAGTGTACTACTGCTGTAATTGTTGTTGTTTTTCCCCCAAAAATGAAAAAGTTTTCTGTTTAATTCAATTACAATTTTGTTTTTGTTTTTCTGAGTAAAAAAATAAATATCATACATTTTTCCCTGATTTACAGAAGACACCCACTAAAATGTTGATCTTGTCGGGCATATTTACAACAAAAATCAATTTATGACATATTAAAAGACTGATTACTTTCACCCCAGATACTAATTAGTTGTAATTTTACATTTTTAAAATTTGCCACTATCCTAGGTTTTGCGCATTTGGCAGTAACTATTTATTACTCATTTAAAACACAAAATTTAATATGCTCCTTTATTCTTTTATATATTTTAATATGTACAAGTCAGAATAAGCATGTTGTTTGAATTTCTACATAAATATTGTGTTACACTGAATGACAATGTAACATTATTTCAACCAAATTTTAACATTTCATTCTCCAAAAACTTATTTAAAACCTTAAAAGTAGACACTTTACTTACATTTAATGTGCTTTCTATGGACATAAAATTATATTTGTAAATTTCTTTTGATGCGGACATCTTTACGTCTTTGACCCATATTCAAATAGAAAACAGTTATTTTAAATAGTAAAAATATTTCAAAATGTTACTGTTTTTTCTTTACTTTGGATCAAATAAATGCAGGCTTGGTGAGCAGAAGAGACTTCTTTAAAAAAAAAAAAAAAAAAATCTTACTGTTAAAAACTTTTGACTGGTAGTGTACAGTAGAGCCCATAATTCTAAAACCACTAAATGTTTTCTATTATGCATTAATGTCTCATTAAAATGATCAGCATGACACCTTGAGTAAAAACATAATGAATTTGATCATTTCTAGTTGCCCTTTGCTTCAATGACAGAAACCCTCGAGCTGAGCAAAACCTGACGATCATGTTCTCCAGCATGACAGGAGAAAAACACACTGTGCTCCATTTAAAGCAAAAACATTCTGTCTGTACAAAGAGAGCCATATGATCAATGTCACGGATTCATTTATATGATCAGTCAAACTGTTTTGGTGCAGAATCCTCATTTTTACATTCACTTTCTTTGCTGCATTTAATTAGCTCAATGTTTCAAAGTACAATTTTTTTTTGTATATCTTGATCATATTTGTGCTCTCAGATTTGAACCCCACTGTACATGTCTGTAAATAATTCCTATTCTCGAATAATTGTACTAAAGACTATACTAAACTCTAGGTTATAATAAATTTGCCATCAGTCTCACCATTCAGACTTACTTTGTTTAACTTGGAGCAGCAGGACCGAGCATTGATGTAGTCACATTCCAGATCAGACAGAGTAATAATCTGAGCATGGAGTTAGGGAAAAATACAGAGCATTAATAATCATTAATAACAGTAATCTGTCACAGTTATTATGAGCTTCCTCAACTCATAACAGGAGAAATCAATGGCATTTCACACTTCAGTGAAGATACGCAGCTTCAGTCAGTCTAATTAAAACAAGGTAATGCAGCGAAACACACATTATAAACATAAATCATCATGAATGACAAACAGAAGCTAAACAATCAGCATCTGGCCGCAATCACAGCCTGCAGCGAGCACGAGCGACACAACAAACCCCGCTGAGAAGCGCTCGCTGACGGACAGCTTCATTCAGCTGAAGAGTTTCTGAAGGATACGAAATACACGGAGAGGAATATTAAAGCACAGCAGTCGACGAGGGATAAAATGAACACGGCTGCCTCCATTTTTGCACTTCCGCTTTCACCGCTGCCACTGCTGCTTCCGGGTGATTCTTCTTCTCTGGCGCTGCTGAAGCGACTAGAGTCACTAGAGCGCCACCGTTCGGCGGAACCGAGTCATTCAACAACATCAGCCGCTGCTGCCTCACAAGATACTGTACTTTTATGGCTTGAATGAAATACACAACACGTCTCAATAAACCAAAAACGTAAAATTCAAAAATAAAATCATAATAGCGTCAAAAACATGTACCGTTAAAATGTACAGTTAAATAAACAAACAGACAAAACAATTGTTTAAATAATTTGGACGTGTTTAAACCTGCCATATAAAAATGCCTTCAATCAAAATATTTCCATGATGTTTTTATTATATTATTTCTGCTATTTATTTATTAATTCATATTAGTTGTCAAATTTGTCAATTCTCACTTTACTCCAAATACTCTCACTGAACGCTTCAGGATTCCTGATGAAACTGACGAGAAAAGCTACTCAGACTGATTCAATGCGATTCATGAGTCATTTAGGTCAGTTTTGTGAACAGTTATTGTGAACCAATTCATTGAAAAGATTCGACTCAAAAGAACGGTTTCTGTCTTAAACATGAAAAAACACACAAACTGGTGTTTCCAAATAGAAAATTTAACTTTAAGGGTTTAACTTTTTTTTTTTCTCAATCAATTCAATCAAACGATCAATTCAAAAATGTATTATAAACACCATATTAATCATTCTAAATTATGGAACGTTTTAGGCATTCATATTTGACAAAAAGATTTATTTTCATTGCAGTAGCCTACAAAAACTAGTTATTTGTTAATATTAATTATTATTACAAAAACCATATTTAAGAACCAGTATGATTAACGTTCCTACAATCTTACTATGGTGAAGGCATCTCTCATTAATATTAATTACGCAACGTGAGGTTCATTCAGTGGGTTTAACCAGAGATTATGAGAGATGGTATTATTATTATTATTATTATTATTATTATTACTACTACTATTATTATTATTATTATTATAACTTCAAGCGGGATTGGTTTAATTAATTGTCTGCAAAGCGTACGGATACGTTGCATGAAGTTCATGAATATTAATTAGTTTACGCTGCTGGACTCAGAAGTGTGTTCTAATTAATATTCATGAGTTATGCTTTAGTCGTAGTAGGGTTCGTAATTTGGTCGGAACCGAGCACATTTCTCGAGTTGCAGTTATGGCGGAGCTTTCAGCGCGGAGAGATGATGGTGAGTGGCACGATTTTAACGAATTCAAGAGCGGAGCGGGACGGAATATGGATCTGGAGCTGGTTCATATGAACGCTGAAGAGACGCCGCTGCTGCTGGATGGGGTTTCAGACACTGAGCTCGCGTTTGAGACGAGCTCTTACACATCCACAGAGGACATGATCAGCCACTTCGACGAGAACTTACAATCATGCTTCCAAAATATAGACTCTAAACCGCATACAATAAATCCAGTGACGCAGATAAATGAGGATACGACCCTGAAATGCGATGAGTAAGTAAACAAAAGCATGCATTAGTGTAATGCAGCACACTGCATTAATGCACATCATCATGGTTGTTATTTTCTTCAGTGGACCATTGAAGACATAGTAAAAGCGTCTAATGAGAGCGTGACAGAATGCTGGAATGGCTTGAAATGTAACGCATCATGGTGCATCTTGTGCACTGTTTACAGATGATGCCTTGCTGATAGCCAAGAGTATGATCAGTAGTTATAACTGATTAGGAAGCGTGCATCTGCGGAGGTCACGTGACTCTGGATGTTGTTTACTGTGTCTCATGTATACAGGCAGCATTTATCATGAAGCAGGAAGGAAACAGTTGTACAGTAATAGTTTAATGATATAGTTACATGATGAGCAGATTATTGCTGAAGTAAAGGTGCTGTGCTGAAAATTGATTATTTTATATAAAACACGTATTTTGCTAAATGTTTTGGAATCTAAAATTGCTATAAAATCGAAGCCATACGTCTAACAAAGTTATGTTCCGAATTTGAAGTTGATATCACAAAAATTGTGGTTCCTGTTTAGGCGTTATACCAAAAAGAGCCACCGGGTGACGCCCCAACTCCATTTCATTTATTTATTAAAAAATAATACATTTCTGTCACAGTATTACTTCTAGCACAAAATAACCACCAAATATGGAACCTTGACACTCAGACCTTTCCAATAATATAGAAAAAGTTTAGAAACGTTTTGCTTGTAAAATATTGTAGTAAATTTTGACACTTGACATAAAAGTGGCAATAAAGAGCAGTGCTTTTTATTTTTGTTGTCATTTCTGACAGGTGTCTGGAAAAAGCTGCATGAAGATTCTTTTTTAAAAAAATTCTATTTTTGTTTTAAACTAAGAAATAACAGCATAAGGTTTTGGGATTATCTTGACAGCACTTGATTAAAATTCATTGCAAAAAATAGTGTAGAATATTCAAGTTAGTTCTAGCATCATTTATTTGCAGGCGTCACTTGTTACTTGTTTGCAGGTGGTGTTTTAATATTTTAATGAAATCCAGTGTCATCAAATTAAATTTTATTGATACTACATCTGGCCAAATTAATATTTAGGTATGAATGCATGTACGCAACCGTTCAAAAGTTTGGGGTCGGAAATCTATTTTTTGTAAATAAAAACAATATATTTTTATCCAGACATGATGCATTAAATTGAACAAAAGTGACAGTAAATATATTCAATATATAATATTATAAAATATTTCTATTTCAAATAAATGCTGTTCTATTCTTTAAAGAATCCTGAAAATAATGTATCATGGTTTCCACAAAAATATGAAGCAGCACAACTGTTTTTAACACTGATAATATTCATAAATGTTTCTTGAGCAGTAAATCAGCATATCAGAATGATTTCTGAAGATCATGTGACACTGAAGACTGGAGTAATGATGCTGAAAATTCAGCTTTGATCACAGCAATAAATTACATTTTACAGTATATTCACATAGAAAACAGTTATTTTAAATAGCAATAATATTTCACAGTATTACTGTTTTTACTGTGTTTTTAATCAAATAAATGCACCCTTTAGTGAGCAGAAGAGACTTATTTACCAACCCAAAACTCCTGAACGGTGGTGAATGCATTGTGTTAATTTATTTAAATGTGTACCATCCCAAGAAAACAGTTCTTCCTCCCAAACCTTCTTCCACATCTACTAGGTTTTCATTGCCACTGTTGCCTATAAAATTAAATTGAGTTGAATTATCTAATGCAATGACATTCAGAAGTAAGTGACTAAATGTTTTTGACCCAAATGTGAAAATTAGCCATGCGAATAGGGTTATTGGCTGTTTGTGGGAGGAAGGCTGTCTTCTTTGTGTGAATGGGGTTTTGGTCATAGACTCCCTCTTCTTTATGCAGGATCTGGAACGCTCTGACAGATAACTATGGCAATGTGATGCCTGTGGACTGGAGTCAGTCTAAAGCTCGCTCGCTTCACCTCTCGACTCTGAGCATTGAAGACAGACCGGTGAGTCTAGAGCCTGTGTGTGCCAGCGCCAGCGTTCAGACCGCACTAACTCTTGCTCTGTCCCGATCCTTCAGCGGATGGAGAGTGTGAACCTGGATCTGTCTGATGACGAGGACCTGAGGGAGCAGATGGACATGCACTCCATCATCGTGTCCTGCATCAACGAGGAGCCGCTGCTCACTGCTGAACAGGTAGCAGAACTTTTGAACTATAGTCAAAGATTTTTTTTTTAAGAAATTGATAATAAAAGTAAGTATAATTTATACAGTGCCTTTCTATAGCTCATGGACACTTTACTTTTGAATAGTGGTGCAACGGATCACAAAACTCACGGTTAGGATCATACTACGGATTTTGAGTCACGGATCGGATCATTTTTCGGATCAGCAAAAAAAAAAAAGCTTTTCATTTATTACTAAAAGCTTACTTCTATACCCCAGCAGAAACTACTAGCTTAACTACTATATACAAGAACAATTGCACAAATTACAAGCATAGATGAACAGCCTAAAACATAAAATTACAGGCTATATAAAGACAGTAACAGTAGTATTCAGGTGCAGAAATGTAGTAATTAAGTGTAAAACAACACAATAATTCTTACTGCATAAGTTAAATTCAGATTAATCTTTGTTAAAGCTGTGGTGTTGTACGATTAGCAGACAAGACAGTAGGTATTTCTAGGCTGCTGTCTCTTTAAGACTGAATGCACGGACCTAATACTGACACACATTCCATTTCTTTCTTTAGTCAGCTGTATACTTTAAAGGTGCCATAGAATGCATTGATACAGTATTTTAAATTGTTCTCTGATATCTACATAGAAGGTATGTAGCTTAGGTAAGGGCAAAAAATCTCCAGAAACGATTTTACATGACCATTTACAACCCTCAGATTTCTCCCTAGAATGAAACGTTCTGTTATTGGTTTTTTATTTGGTAGAGTCATGAATAATAATGAGCTCTGCTCTGATTGGCTGTTTCCACAGTGCGGCTCATCAGCGAGAAGGAAACACAGAGGAAAAAATATATTTAAATACTTTCTCTCGTAGTTATATATCGCTCGGTGCAATTGTACTGTATATAAAATGCGGGCATCAGGGAGCCGTTATTAATACACAAGACATTGAAACTGCTTTTTGAACGATCGGTCGATCGCATTATAGTTTCACTTTCAAGATACGCTGATGACGCATCTAACTATGTTTATATTATGGAGCGGCAGTACTTTACCACACATTTTACAAGATCAGATGCTTGTCATGGTGCTCAGGATCTGTGTAAATCATTCGCCATCATCCTCATCTCTCCTTACTCTGTTTATGTGGTAAGTGAAATCTTATGTACTGCAATGTAATAGGCTACTGCTAGCAAGGAGCTAACCATGTCCCTTTAGTGGCTCGCGTTATTTTAGTAGAACGCGTTATTTGCTTTCCGTGCCTTTCTGAATACAGACACCAACCCATCCCTGCACTTCACTCCCCCTGCACAACCTGGAACGTAACATGTATTTCCATGGTCTGCCATTTTCGCTGTTGTCCTCGCTTGTTTCTTCACAATACCTGCAGATGGTTCGGCTGGCGGCTGACCTAGAACATGGGCGGGTTTATGCAAATGTTGGGGGCGTAACTATTAGTGATCCCGACTGTTGCGTAACAGTCGGTGTTATGTTCTGATTCGCCTGTTTTTCAGTGGTCTTTTTTAATCACGAGATTTACATAAGGAGGAGGAAACAATGGTGTTTGAGGCTCACTGTATGTCATTTCCATGTACAGAACTGTTATTATTTAACTATGCCAAGGTAAAGACAATTTTTCATTCTGTGGCACCTTTAACTTAAGACATGGACATAAGCTACTGTGTTTACCAGAATACTTGCCAAAATGGGTATTTTCACATAACTTTGCGTGTATGTATCCATCCATTGAGGCGTTCTGAAACGCGGTATCTGAATCGCGCTGCGCTCTCTCTCTCTCTCTGCGCGTGCATGCAGCACGCTTTGTTTATTTGCGCTAGCGGCTGAGCTTGAGAAAACGCGCGCGAGTCCCGATTCGATTTCTCCTTCATCTGAATGGTCTGAAATTGCTTGAATGTGTAATTTGGCAAGACAAAACACGTGCAAATGATAACTTTCAGTCTATACTGGTTGAACTAAACAGTTAATCCGCGAATCACATGCATGCCGAACCGTGGGGACTGGTCCGTACGGATCATCTGTGATCCGTTGCACCCCTACTTTTGAGATCCAGCAGGGAAATGAACAACAATTAAATATTACAAACAAACATTAGAATAGTATAAAAATAATACATAAACATGAATACTCTATTAATACATTTAATACTTACAAATGAATACTTTTATTTAGTAAGTAATAGTAAAAACTAATAATGTTTCAAAAGATTTCTCTTTCAAATAATTGTTCTTTTGAACTTTCTATTCATCAAAGAATTCTGAAAAAAAATCCTTTTGTTAAATTTTTAATAAATTGCTGGTAAATTGCGTAAGTTTTGGGACTTCAATTAATTAGACATGCTTTTTGATTACTGAAATTTAATTCATCCAGAAAAATTAAAACTGAAAAAAAAAAATGATAATTTAGAAAAATTATGTAATTTTTATTTTAATGCCAGAATAAAAAAAATATTAAAAAAAAGGTAACCGTGAGATATAAATTATAAACAAGGTCTGAATTGTGAGAGAAAAATTCACAATTAGCTTTTTTTATTCCATGGCTGAAATGGGCTTCCATAAATAATAAAAAGCAACATGGGAAAGAAAATACAACAAATTTCCTAGGGCGCTAAAAGTATCACCATTTCCACAAAACTGATTAAAAAAAACCTTAAAATTAAATTAAATGTTAAAATAAACTAAAGTAAAATTATTGAAACTTATTTTAAAGACTTGAGTACCTTGACTGCTGAAAATTCTGCTTTGCTATCACAGGAATAAATCACATTTTATATTGTATTCATATACAGTTATTTTAAATTGCAATAATATTTTGTAATTTTACTGTATTTTTGATCAAATTTGAATGCATATCTGAAACGAAACATTATTTTTAGGTGATCGAGGAGATAGAGGAGCTCATGCAGGACTCCCCAGAGATGGATTCGGAGCGGATCGCTCCACATTCTCAGAAGAGCCAGAGATCTCGCAGCAGCCAGATCTATGAGGAGCGTGAGTATATCCTTCTGGAGGTCAGGTGTAGGGTTGCTGACAGCGGGTCTGAGTGTGTGCTCTGTCTCTCTGTGCAGGAGTGAGGCTGATGTCTGCGCTGGAGCTGAACGATGAGCTGGAGGACGTGGAGACGGCCATTCGCGGCTATTCAGAGGAGCTGATCCAGCACCTGGCCATCAGGGATGAGCTGGAGTTTGAGAAGGAGGTGAAGAACAGCTTCATCTCGGTTCTCATAGACGTACAGAACTGGCAGAAGGTCCATCGAGAGATGCTGAAAAAGAAGAGGAAAGTAAAGAACGCGTCTGCGTCAGAGAGGCTGCCGTCTTCTGTGAGTAGCACAAGTCTGTAAATTAGGACGTTTAGTAGAAGTATTTGTGTTTTTTGTTATTTATTTTTTTAAGGCCAAAACTATTGTTTTTTCATGCACTGGCTAATTATTAGACTTTGGGCTGTTTGTTCATATATCGTTTACATGGTTTTATGCAGCATTTTATTTCTAAAAACATGGTGATTTTCTGGATGCTTCTGGATGTATTTTCTGATTTATAGAGTAATAAAATGAGAAAATCTCTTTTTATGACTCCATAAATCAGAAAATACTGTCAAAATGTTTCCAAAATCCCCTCTGTAAAAACATTTAACTCTAATATGGACTTTTTAACCTGGCTTTATCCAGTTTTCAGATTTATATTCTGGAATTGTATGTAAATTTAGTGCATATTTAATTACATAGTGCCTGATTTGCATATTTAAACCTATCATTTCAGAAATCTTGTGATTTAAAAAAATGTTTGCAATTTTTAATCAACATCCAACAAAAAAAAACAAAAAAAACAGCTTTTGTTAAATTTTTAATAAATTGCTGGTAAATTGTGATTTCAATTAATTAGACATGCTTTTTGATTACTGAAATTTAATTCATCCGTTAAAATGGAATCCAGAAAAATTAAAACAGAAAAAAAATATAATTTAGAAAAATTATGTAATTTTTATTTTTTTGCCAGAATGAAAAAATATTTCAAAAAGGTAATTGTGAGATATAAACTATAAACAAGGTCTGAATTGTGAGAGAAAAATTCACAATTACCTTTTTTTATTTCATGGTTGAAATGGGCTTCCATAAATAATAAAATGCAATATGGGAAAGAAAATACAACAAATTTCCTAGGACCCTAAAAGTGAAAATCATGTCCCACTTTATGTTTTTGTCTTGTTCAAAAAGCCCTTTCACTTGGAAATATGTCACAATATGGTAGTAAAGTTGGTCATAGCTTCTTTTTCATGCAGACTTTAAAGGGTTAGTTCAAACCCCTAAGATTTTTATTCATCTAAAGAACACAAATGAAGACATTTTTAATATTTTCTTATCATTTCTCATCCACTTATTGAAGTCCACGCAAGCAAAATTGTCAAGCTTCATCATCAAGTAAATGTAATCTATATGAATCAAACAGTTTAATCTAAGTCTTCTGAACAGACATGATCACTTCACACTGCTGATTTAATTTAGGGCTAGTTTTTAAAACACCACACAGACAAATAAACAACATAAAAAAGTTGATTTTCACCACAGAGGGACTTTAAAAATTTTACGTCTGAAAAGGAAACTCCTACAAATGAATATTCAATAAGGTCAGGTGAATCATTTAAATGATTTTATGTAGCATTTTATTTCTAAAAACAAGGTGATTTTCTGGATGCTTTCTGGATGTATTTAATGATTTATAGAGTTATAAAATGAGAAAATCTCTTTTTATGACTCCATAAATCAGAAAATACTGTTAACATTTTTCCAAATTCCAAAATAACGGTGTCCATGGCTTTTCAGTGCTAATTCTTCACTGCGTGTCTTTAGTAAAACCTGACAGTACTATTTTAATTCCACAAGACAGTTTGCACTGGCGCAAGCTGTTAGTAAAACTGGCCCTTAGACTTTTATTCACATATAAACATTGATCAACACACATACATCAAATATGGTAAACGACCTCAGCTGCGCTTGTTTGATATGTAAGAACATAATTGGTTTCGAGGAAGCATGCTTGAGCTTTAATTTACCGTATTTGATGAACTCTGTGTATGTGTGTGTTGATCAGTGTTTATATGTCAATGCCCATCACAACTTTGACAAAATCCAATCACAAGTGGCCTCTGGTGTCACATTTGAGATGTACGTCATTCCTAGGCTTTTGACGAGCTTTTTCTTCTTCCTCAGGTACCTCCTGCTGTAGTTGATGTGATTTGATTTCTCTTTCATGCTGTCTTTCTGTCCCGCTCTCTCTTTCTCTTCTTTCTTCTGTTCTGTGCTTGTAGCGCTTCAGCATGGAGGGAATCTCTACTGCCATTCAGAATGGCTTTCGCCACACTTTTGGCAATGGGGGCGGGGAGAAAAAGGTGCCTATATCTCTCGCTTTCTCTTTTCTGCTCTTCTGGGAGTGTTGAATCTGCTTGTAAAATTCACATCTAATACAGTATCTGCAGAAACTTTATGAGCTTAAAACTTACAAGTAGTTTTCCCAACACCGTGCAGATAGTAAGTGTTCTGTCTGGCATGTTTAACCACTCTCATCTGTGCTTTTATTCAGTATGTAACAACAGTCATCCCTTACAAGAGGAAAGATGGACCACCATCACTCCAAGACCTTCAGATTTTTACCAAAAGTGAGACTCGGTGCTTTTTTTTAAAATAAATACCCTGTTATTATTGCTACAGATTGTTAGCATGTACATACTGTAAATCATGACATATTGTTAACATTTGCTTTTCTACAGTTTTAGAAGCCATGAGAGATGACAGCGATAAAGTCCCAAGCCTCCTCACAGACTACATCCTCAAAGGTAACAACAGGCCACAAACAGAAAGCATATAGTTTAAGAATAAAGTGCTGCAGTGATGAGGTATTTTTGTAGGCCAGCCCGTAAGTTCACATCACCCTGATTCACCAAAAAAAACAATAGGATTTTGGAATATTGTGGAAAATAAGATCTCTGACCAACAAAGGTTTATGATTCTTATATTTTTTGTTCATCATGGTAATCTTCACAAATTAATGCAACTTTTATGAATTTTGAAACCTAAATACAATTGGCAGAAGTAAAAAGCTAAACGTAGGCTATAAACAAACTACACTATGGTCACATGACTTCAGCGTCACTACCATTAAGCTTCTGACAACAGTCTTTCGGTCTTTATTATTAGAAAGATCTTCCCTGAAAATTTGAGTTAGAATAGTTTTCAAGGGCTGTGTAAGCGACTAGTGAGTAGATGAGTTCATCTGTTCACTGTGATGAATTTAATGTCCAAAAAACCTCTGTAGTCCAATTTAGACACTTGTCTATTTCCAGACAAGTAAAAGGTACAAAAAAATCACAAGGAGGGATTACTGATTTATTTAATTTTTTTCCCGTAGAATGAAGCATGAAAGTATCTTGAGCTTATTTCAGGCGTTTAACCAAAAACCCATTGACTTCAGGATGATGGAACT
The DNA here is from genome assembly GCA_021397915.2 of Tor tambroides. Lineage (NCBI taxonomy): Eukaryota > Metazoa > Chordata > Actinopteri > Cypriniformes > Cyprinidae > Tor > Tor tambroides. The sequence continues at coordinate 23,179 of JAFVLL020029871.1, forward strand.
GGAAGTGCTGAAATGCTCATTTCCAGGTTTTGGCCTTCTAAAATACATCATCCAGCTCTATTTTGGCTTTCTTTTCAGTTAATGAGTTTTGAATTTTAATTTGAATTGGTCACAAGACACAGGATATCGAATTGGAATGACAGAAAGAGAAATTCAACATCACAAATGAGGAGTTGTATTAGTTCAATGCAAGTTTTACAGCACACCGTATGTGTGATATTGCATTATGGCACTACAAAATGTCCAGCACACTGTTTACAGATAACTTTATTGACATCAGAATATTAAATATATATCAGAAAATCTCATAGTGCATTAATTGTGTGAATGTGTCCCTGTACTGGTGAGATGTAATTATGGATATAATGTCAGCTCTGCAATTATTGGCGTTTTTCATGAAAGACAGCAAAAATAAAAGTGTAAAATAATTTGTAACATAGCAACAAAACAAAACGGACATATCCACAGTGGGAAATGTTATAAAAAAAATAATTAAAACGTAATTGTGAATTTTAATCTCACAGTTCTAACTTTTATTCTTAAAATTGTGAGTTTAAGCTTTCTCGAAGTTCTAATATTTTTTTTCAGAATTGCGATATGTAGATGCACAATCAGAATTGCGAGATACAAAGTTGCAATTGTTAATTGTTGATATTAACTCACAACTGTGAGTTTATAACTCACAATTTTGAGATATAAACTCAAAATTTAGAGAAAAAAATGTGAGAGGTTTACTCGCAATTATAAGTTTATAAGTTTCAATTGCAAGATATAAACTCACAATTCTGTGAAGAAGAGTCTGGATTGTGAGATATAAATCAATTTTATATCAATTATATATATCAATTTTTTTTATTCCATAGTGGAAACAAGCTTCTTTACGGTCCTGCATTCTTTTGCCTGTGAAAGTTTGCACATTAAGGCCCGGTTTCACAGGCGGGTGGCTTATACTAAGCCAGGATTAGACCATAGTTCAATTAGGACATTTAAGTAATTTTTAAGTAACTGGCATGCATCTTGAGACACATCAAAGGCACTGATGTATTTTAAGATCAGTCAGTGCAAGTTTCTTTCAGTTGAAACAGCTCAGACTTACATTTTAGTCTAGGACTAAGCTTAAGCCTTGTCTGTGAAACCGGGGGTTAGATTCAAAT
>JAFVLL020029872.1:0-17391 GCA_021397915.2 Tor tambroides
TGAACTTGGCAGTGCAGTCGTGGGTCAACAGCGTGAAGAGCAGCGGGCTGAGCACACAGCCTTGTGGGGCACCTGTGCTCAGTGTGGTAACACTCAAGGTGTTGTGGCCGACACGGACTGACTGAGGTCTTCCAACTTAATAAAGAGATGAAAATAAATATAACCACTTTACTATTAAAAACAAAACTGAACAATTTTAATAGGTGCAACAGTGTAATGGGGAAGAGAGAAAGAGAGAAAAAAGACATGGGCTCCAGTCAGACTCGAGCTTAAAAATTCTGATAAGCTGTCGGACAAGGGCCGGACTAGGGTCTAAATTTGAGGCCCATGCAGGGCTCTAATCTCTCATATTTCATTAAAAAATCTTAATTTGTGTTCCCGAAGTTTAACAAAAGCCTTACGGGTTTAGTCTAGTCAAGCTCATTGCTCATGTTTAGTTCCTCATCTAGGATTAAGTTCATAGTTTACATTTTGGATCTTCACGGTTGTAAATAACACATATAATAGTCGAATTAGAATTCAAGCACAGAGCTGTCAACACTGCAGTAATTGTGATGTACTCCACTGAGCATATTTTTACATGCTTAGGGCTGGAGTCTCAGGTGCATTTGACTGCTCTACAAAACACCCTCCTTCCCCCTTCAGCACCTGTAACATACCTGCCGAATGGAAAACAAAGAGAGCCTCTGTTCTGCCCCTACGGCTTTGGATTCCACTGGGAATCATGTCCATTCTCAGCTCAGATTATACCTTGATTCTTTCCATATGCTAACCTGAGCCCTTCTATTCCCCATTGTCATATTGCACTTACTTTGTGCCAGGAATACCATGTCAGGTTTTTTTTTACTGCTGCTGTATCAGGAACAGAGCTGCTATGTTTGTGGGTATGTGTGTTTGATTATGGACACAGTTTCATTGGCCCCATCCCCAAAGAGAGATACCTGAATAATAGATATGGGCAAGGGCAGAAAAACTGTCATCTATTCACAGGGGAGGAACAACAGCACTTCATCCAGTTTATTGCATCTGTTTCCCTCTGCAGAAACGAGAAGCGAGCAGCACATGAATCCTGCAAGCAAAACCCTCACAACCTCTGAGAAATGTAAGGATACGGGACCTCCCATGAGTTCAAAATATAAATACTTAATAATATCCACTGACTGTGACCCACACACAAATGCACACATACAAACTCTACATCTTGAAAATTCACAGATATGGTTCATCTTTCCTCGACTCATCTCTTGAGAGTATGATTCGCGTCAGGGCATAAACTCACTTGTCAACAAATTAATATGCCGTTTTGACCTGCACATGAAAAGTGTTGCATATAACACAGCAGAAGGATCCTTTTACAGGGCTGATTAGTTGATTTTAGAACTAAGATAAAATAAAATAAAATAAATATATAATTTCTGAGTCAAAAATCTATCTATCTATCTATCTATCTATCTACATTCAAATTATTTTTCTTGACAAATCTTGCTTTTCCAGTGACAAAATTAGGTACAGTATATGGATTTTGCTGAGTTTCAAATCATTTTAATTCTATTTTCTTAAATAGAAACTTTTTTTATTTTGCATTTTGCTACACATCAATTCAAATTCAGTTAAAAGTCAATACATCCTCAGTTCAGTTCTTAGTAGTGCTCAATTGGAATAAAACAAAGCTTTTATCTTAATGCCATAACATTAAATTAATTCAGGTAATAATAAATGAATCTTGGTTTCAGTTTGGACAACCACCAGTTTGAGGATACATCCTACATCCTGTAAACTGTGTTAATCACTGGCCTCAAAAAGGTCATCGACAAGCAGGGTCAAAGCCGAAATCACTTTAACTTTGAGCTTTGAGCGCAATGTTTCACTCAATAGAGTTCAATGCTTTGAGTAATGATATAATAGAATCTCAGAAGTAGTTCTGCAGTGCAGTGCTAAAATAAGTAACGGTTCCTCGCAGTGGTTTTGCATGAGTAGGTTGATGTAACGTCATTGCTTTTTCTGAAACCCAAAAAGGGTTTGGCTTTGATCAGCTTTGGATGGGAGAAGGACACATCGAGCCAGGACACTGCCAGCTGAACGTCTGAATGGAATATTGATCTGAGTGACTCCTATTAAACCATTAGATAAGAGAGACGTGTTGACCTTGTGCTTTGCCGTCCTGTGTTTACAATGAAAGTAAAGATCTCAATTTTTCAGAGAATCTTTTTGGCAGGCCGCCTTTGGGTTTACAAATAGGTATCAGCTGATGTTCTTGAAGTGGCGTGTGCGGTTTTGTCTATGATTTGTTATGCACGGTTAAGTTGTAAGCCTTTTGAGTTGTATTTTAACTACATGCATAAGGTCGTTGCAAATGCAAATATTTCCCAGACTTTTGTGGCATTGTGAGGGTGGTAGAAGTGCATGTGCATGTATATTTAATGGCAAACATCCCTCTGGCCCAGCAGGACTGTAGATGCTAATGAGGACTGGCAAGTTGAGAACAGAAAGTGCCACTCGTCTCTTCCCTTGATACACACCATAGAGAGAGAGAGGGGGAGAGAGTATAAAGAAAACATCTATCGATGCACACAACTCCCGCTACAGGGAGGATCCGGACATCTTTTGAGAATAAAATCTTTGACACGTGAACAGCAAAGCTGTTTACCACCATGCATGGAACAACAGTATCAATGGAGTCTTTAAAAGGGATCATTCATCTAAAAATGAAATTTCTGTATGCTATCTGACATGACTTTAAATCATTTAACTTTCTTTTATCCTTGGAAAATGTCTAAGCTGCTCCTTTCCATACAAAGCATACAGTGATCAGGTGCTCAAATAACACCATAATAAACACCAGAAGGGTTTGCATTCATATTCAAATGTGACGCATCAAAACTCATCATGCCAGGTTTGATATCAGTGATGCCAAAGCCATTGGTTGTTTTATCATGACTGGCCAAGATGTGCCAGTTCTGAATATGTAAAACTGCAAATTAGATTTGAGACCTCCAGCAGAAGGTGAAATTTTCAATGAATAATAACTTAAATTTCTGTGTGTTCAGATGGAAAATTATGAAGGAAAATACAGTAACTCATTAGATTAGTGGCTTATTAGCATAATTAGCATGTTGGCTGTTTATTATCACTTATAAAACACATATTACTGCCTTGCTCTACCTGATCATATTTTATATCCCTTAACTCTACCCCATACCTAAACTTCACAACTAACTTACTAACTATTAATAAGCAGCAGATTAGGAGTTTACTGAGGCAAAAGATAGTGGGAATTGGTCCCCACACTAAAGTGTGACCAAAAATACAATACTGCTGTATTATATTCATTATTAAGAGTGGTGCTTCTGATGCAAAGCATTACTATTATTATCATCTGACATGCTGCCTCTTCTTTAGTACAAATCATGGCATCTACCTTGTCCTGCACCATTTGTCGTACACGTCAAAATATTATATAATTTGAGGTAACTCTTTAGTTTAAGGACCAGTTCTCACTATTTTCTTGTTTATTAGCATTTACTGCATATTACTAGCATATTGGCTGTTTATTAGTACTTATAAAGCACATATTAATACCTTATTCAGCATGACCATATTTTAGATCCCTACCCCATACCTAAACTTACCAACTACTTTACGATAAATAGGCAGCAATATAGGAGTTTGAGGTAAAATTCATAGAAATAGTTAATAGTGAGAATTGGTCCCCAAATTAAAGTGCGAGCGAATTTGATTGGGCGCACAGCTCATATTTATTTTGCAATTGTATCTATATGGTTAGTTATAATTATTGTACTCAGCAGTGTTTCCTCTGCTGTCCCGAACAGACCTGTAACCTATTTTTGTCTTGCGATCCACCAGCTTAGAACCACTGCTATAAAATTCATTGTGATCTTCATGGAATATTTTGGTGAACACAAGCGCAAGCCATGCATCTGAAGGAACAAACACTGAGTTGTACTCTAGAGAGAGCACATCTGTTCAACCAAACCACTGACACTGCGAGGAATTACCGAATCTGTCACAACAACTACAGCTCTCTCTGTTTTACAGGAATGATGGTACAAGGTCTTGTGTAGAAAAATGTAGATCAGCAGAACTCACAAATCGTCTTTGCATTTGTTTTTTACTGCCATTAATTATAAATACTGAGAATATTTACTATACATGTAGATATAAAACAGTTGATTGTATCTAGATAAGTTCCAACATATTGGCATGTCCCAAAAATGTACAGAGTTATTTCAAAATAATCTCAACCTACAAACCTGAGACACTAGAAAGAAATACAGCAAGAACGTTGCCAAAACTTTGCTACATAGTAGCAATTATGGCTTCAATGTGTGCATTGGAGCCGGTACAACCTTCAAGTCAAGACAAAACCAAGTATACCTTGCACAAAATAAATCTCAGTACAGTGTAGAACCTCATAACACACAATGCAATATCTGCCAAATGTGGCTTATCAGTATGCACAAGTACAGTAGCTAGGAAAAATGTTTAACATTTATCATATGATGTCAAAGTCAAATAGAGACATCCAGGTGCTTAAGCTTGTCATCATTTGTCAATGCAGTCCTCCCAGATCTGCATATTCTTCAGTCTCGATGGTACCATCATAAGGTGCTACCAGGCAACATATTTGTGATGGTCCAATTCTGGCCAGTGCATTTTTGGAGCGTCAGCTGATATCCAAACTCACTGTCATTGTTCTCCACGAGTTCAAGGCATCGCTTTGACTTTGTATTCTGGATGGAGCCTCCCTGAAGAAAGGAGAAAGAAAATAGATATGTTTCATTACAGAATCCCCCGACTGTGCCTAGGCATGTTCCTGTATAGATGGAGCTGTCAGGGCTTCATCCATCTTCCCACAAAATTCCCTTTCAATGTGGGTAACCTTTCACACTTCATGTTCAGAAAAATCTCATCTGGCATCACAGCCTGATCTCCTTTGAGAATGTAGTTATTCATACATAACATACACATCAATTTTGTAAGTTTGGATAGAAACGAAATATAGCACTTAAAGGAATAGTTCACCCAAAAATGAAAATTAGCTAAAAATGTACTCATCCTCAGTACAACCAAGATGTAGAGGAGTTTGTTTCTTTATCGGAACAGATTTGGAGAAATGTAGCATTACGTCACTTGCTCACCAATGGATCCTCTGCAGTGAATGGGTGCCGTCAGAATGAGAGTCCAAACAGCTGATAAAAACATCACAATGATTCACACCACAGTAATCCATACCACTCCAATCCATCAATTAATATCTTGTGATGTAAAAAAAGCTGTGTGTTTGTAAGAAACAAATATCTCATTAAGGCATTTTAACTTCAAACTGTCACTTCTGGCCAAAATACCAGACTATAATCCCTGTTGTCCACCAACATATTTGTTTAGAACTGGTTTGGACTGGTTTAAAGGTACATTTACACAACAACAATGTACTAAAAATGCAAAAAGTTTTTAACTTTGCGTTTTTGAAAAGTTTCACATGCAGACAACAATGTTGTCAAAACAACCCCTGAGGACTCGTATTTAAGCCAGAAGCAATAGTTAAAAACATCCTAATGATGAATTTATTACAAACACACTGCCTTTTTGCTTTACTGGAGTGGTATGGATTACTTGTGGATTATTATTTTTACCAGCTATAGGACTCTCATTCTGACGGCACCCATTCACTGCAGGTCCATTGGTGAACAATCCATTGGTGAACAACTAATGTAATGCTATATTTCTCCAAATCTGTTCTGATGAAGAAAAATAGATAAATGTATAGTGGCAACAAGTTTAATTACAGATTTTGAAGTGAAATTAAAATTGTAAATTGCTGAATACTATCCCCAGATCTCGTACATCAAAATAGTCACATTCAAAAAAGATTTTAATGCCACAGTGTCAAAAGCTGGCATTTCACAGTTGGCCAAAGCACATGCAAGAGCCAATGCATTTGAATGTCTTTGACCTCAAACCTGTGGTGTAATGCTTGAGGTGGCAAATTTTAAATGTTTAACTAATGCAACACTTGATTTGAATTTTGGATTTGAATGAATGTGATCATGTTGAACATCACAACATGATGTGATCATATTGAACACATTCATTCATTTGAATGAATGTGATCATGTTGAAAATTCAATAAAATCAGCCTATTAATTCTATCAATTCAATGGACATGAAACATTTTAGTATCCATATCATCATACAAAAAAGCATGTGTGCTACTATGAATACACATGATTACTACTGAGACATGAAAAAGAAACATGTTTAGCATTAACTGGTAATTCAAGCTTGAATTTTATCCAATACATGTATCAGAGACATGACTAATTGCATTCATTTTCTAATGCACTTTTTTATATAATTGTATTTTTATTATATGTTGTTTTGGAAACACTACTACTGTTACTACTACTACTACTACTACTACTACTGCTAAAAATCTTCTAATTTTGGGATGAAATGCCACACAATCATAATCTTGAAAGATGTTTTGAGGCCCATAAAGAAAATAACATGAGGAGGTGGAGAGTTTGGGTCAAAACATTCAAAACTTTAGACACATCAGGCACATCAAATAAATCTTCATCTTTCATCTTCCCTTCTGAAAGGGGCTTGATAGAGTCACAGCTGGTGTATCTGTGAGGGAACAGCAGCGCTGCAGGCTTAGACATGAGAGAGCAGGCATAGAGCTAGAGGGAAGCATCCGCACTGATCTCAAGCCGGGGAGGACGGGACTGCAGGACTGAGATAGGGTGGCTGAGTTTTTCACTGCCAGCATTCATTTTAGCCCGCTTTTCACAGAAGAGAACGCCTGTGGCCTTAAGACCCGGGTTTATTTGGTCTCAGTACCACAGACTCCTTCTCGCTCTTTGAGAGGTGCTCAAGGTATCCCACACAGCTGTGGTCAGGAGGTCTTCAGATAGAGGTTTTACATTCTCTAACAGATTCTTTATGAAGGGTTTATCTGAAGCCTGTCATGTGCACTGGGCAGCCTCCAAGTTTAAGAGAACAGCAGTACATACAGCTACAAGCATAACAGTTTAACAGGTCAATAGTGTCTGTGCTGTAGATACAGCTGCAGGGCATTTCTAGTGTTGACTTCCTAGAAGAGTGTAAACACTGTGACGCTCCAACCAGTGTTATTTTAGTATCATTGATACTACTACAGTTATTGCTAATATTTTAAATTAGAGTTATTTTATTTATTTTCATTTTTTGATATGTCTATATAGATTTTATTAAGTTTCAAGTTTTAGTTGTAGTTTATTAAGTTGTAACAATGTTTAGTGCTTTAAATTAAACTAAATGACAATTAGAAATGTATACTATGTACTACGGTACTACTGTAAGTTATGCTGTATATGCGGCGGTACACAATTTAAAGGCATGTCTGCAAAAACATTACTAGGGAGTCTTTTTTTAGTGCAGCAGCCATTCTGCTGTGCCCCGTGTAGTAAATGCTGTGTTTAATTCATGCCTTATATGGTACTGAGTGTTTCATTTTGCATTGAGATATTGCATGTCTTTGTTTGCACAGCAGTTTATCAGGAGAAAGGGACTGAAAAGATTTAGAATATCTATATCTTTTAAATAACAATATATTGTTTCAGTTCATCCTTTGCTCATCTGTCCACTCCTGGAACAGGTGTAATGATTAGTTTATAGAACCAATTTGTGATGACGAATGCAATGCATTTATAAACATAACGCATTTGCATTTGGTTCTCATTAATAATATCAATTCTTATAATGTGTTTTTAACATTGTAATTGAATTATGTGTTTTAATATACTGTCCTTCAGTCAGAGTTGGAAATTTTAAGATATGGGGACAAAAAAGCTCCTGCATGAGTTTGTTTTTTTATTTATAACTTGATAGTTCAGCAATATGACACGAGCAAACAGAGTGCTGTTCTTCGTAATATCAGCGCAACTGCAAATATAATTGATTTTATACAGAAGTTTTTTAAACAAAAAGGTGATATGAAATTTATACATTTTAGACACAACATTGTCAATAATGATGGTTTCGATATATTTTGGTAAATGAAAATTGTTCTAAACAAAGGAGAACTCTAGCGCTTCTCTGAGCAACAGACAGTGGTGGTTTGTTTAATTTCTGAATGAATCTGTTTTTGAACAAATCAGGCGAATCTATGATTTACTGAGACATTCTTAAAAAAAAACAGTCACTTGCTTCATTCCTGAATAAATCAGCTGTTTTGAACTAATTGTTTGAATAAATGATTCAGTGACTCATTAAGACTTGCTGCCACCTACTATCAGTTTTAGGAAAAACTGGTCTGTATATATGACAATTTGGTTTATTTTGTAGATTTGAATTATGAATTAACACAATAACACATGGTATGATGATACTTCAGCCGGTACAGTATCGTAACATATATTTTTGGTATCATGACAACACTACTACACAGAGTTAGCCATTTATGAAATTTATTTTTCCCAAAATTCTGTGATTTCCTTTTTTTTCTGGATTCTGTTTTATGATTTATAAAAAAATAATCTTTAAAAACAGCGTCTAATGATTTTTTTTTTTTTGTAATGAGCTTTATAAATTGAAACATTAAATATATTGGTTGTATGCTATTTCTTAAAACTAATAATATTATCTTTACTTAGAGAAGTACAATTCTAGCATTCAATAGTAATACATGTCTGTCATAATTTCTTAAAGTTAAACTGAACTTTTATTTTGGTGGGTTGTTGAAAAGATCTTTGGGATTCAACAGTAGTTTTTCTCAAATGCAATGATTAAAAGCTTGAGAAAAGTTTCATCTGGAGATGAAGTTCAAGTGTTCATGTGTAATGCACTGTGAGTTTGTGTATCAGATGAAAATGTGCCATTAATTCACACAGAGACACTCAGAAAATACAGATTTATTAGCCACATGCAATGACTGGCTGTTGTAGTTTTTATTTCTGCTGTGATAGACTGATTGCCCTATGTCAAGTAATATAGATTGCTTATCTTTATTGGCATAAATTTTATCATGATCTCGAGAAAGAGAGCAAAATATGAGTTGTCATTCCTCCACTATGACCTCCACCACCAAAACTCTTTAAGAATTTTATGTGGAATATAATTTTAAGATGATATACAGGTATTAATCATATTATTAATTATGAATGAGAGTTCATCAAATAAGTGCTAAATTCAGTGTCTAATTGAAGTATTGAAGTGGTTTTCCTCACCATTTCTTCCTTTAAAGATACAAATTCCTCCTGCCTTCTTAATTTTGTCCTATGATATTGTTTTAAAACACAACAAAAACCTGTAAGGCAAAAATAAAACCAGGCAAAAAAACCCTGGCATGCAATTTTAGTGTAACTCTTCTGACATGACAGTCTTTAAAGTCCCCATACTTTTGATTACAAATTCGCAAGACTCAGAATAATTCATAAATCTTGGCAAGAAGCATCGAATCGTAGTAAGTAACGTGGCTCGCTGTCAGTTTATTGATACTGCTGACTGTCACGGTGCACACACGAGGGAGGACACAGGAACACGCTGACGAGGACGTAACTCAAATAATAGTCCTTAATTTAGACATCAGGGCAAGACAAGGCAAGGCAGACACAGGAACACCGGGGAGTAACGAGTAGACCAGACGACACGAAACTGAACAGGCATGAACTAATATACACTGGCTAACGAGACAAACACAGCTGAACAGAATAAACTAATGATCACATGAAACAAGGACAGGAAACATACCAAATATGGACAAGAGGCAGGAACAAGACACACACAACAGAACCCTGACAGTACTCCCCCCTCCCGGAAGGCGTGTCCCACGCCGTAACAGTTCCACCAGGGAGGGGGGGTGGGCGCTCTGGAGGCCCCTCAGGACAGACACGGACAGGAACACAGGACGGGGACCCCAGAGCGGAACAGACAGACAGGAGGCCTGGCGGAGCTGGGAGCTCTGGAGGCCATGGCGGTGCAGGGGCTCAGGAAGCCCATGGCGGAACAGGAGATTCAGGTGGCCATGGCGGATCAGAGGAATCCCTGGATTCAGGCGGCCATGGCGGAACCGGAGATTCAGGTGGCCATGGCGGATCAGAGGAATCCAGGGATTCAGGCGGCCATGGCGGAACAGGACAGTCAGGTGGCCATGGCGGTGCAGGGAGCTCCGGAGGCCATGGCGGAGCAAGGGGCTCAGGAGGCCATGGCGGGTGGTCCTTCGTGGCTGTGGCCTTGTTCCTCGGCCCGCCCACTCCACCCAGAGCTCTACTACCCCCCCCAAAAATTTCCTTGGGCAATCCATGGGGTATCAGGAGCCCTCCGGGGCTAGACACACAGGACAGTAACATGATAGCCCTCCAGGGCTAAAACACACACACAAACACGGCACTCCTGGCCGTGACGTGTGAACTTGCTCCACTTGAAGGGTAGCGGCGGCCGACGGGCAGGAGTCAGCGGCAATCCGGCGGGCTTGAGTCAGTGGCAATCCGGTGGGCTTGAGTCAGCGGCGGGCCGGCGGGCATTGAGTCAGAGGCGAGACGGCGGGCATTGAGTCAGAGGCGGGTCGGCGGCGTGATAAGGGGAGCCGCGGACGGCGGCGGTGATTTCCCCGCGAACGGCGGGCCTGGGTGAGCCGCGGACGGCGGCGTAAATCTCCCGCGAACGGCGGGCTGGGGGAGCCGCGGACGGCGGCGTGATCTCCCGCAAACGGCGGGCTAGGGAAGCCGCGGACGGCGGCGTGATCTCCCGCGAACAGCGGGCTGAGTGAGCCGCGGACGGCGGCGTGAAGGGAGCCGCGGAAGGTGGGTGGGCTTTCCCCACGGACGGCGGCATGATCTCCCGCGAACGGCGGGGTCGGTGAGCCGCGAACGGCAGGCTGGGTGAGCCACGAACGGCGGCGTGAACAAGCGGCGACTTCCATGCCGCGGGGTAGACAAACAAGAAACCAAAACAGGAACAAAAAAAGACTTTCAAAACGGAAAACAAAACGTGGTGAGTGGGCGCCGCTTACTGTAATGGTCTGGTCTTCTGTCACGGTGCACACACGAGGGAGGACACAGGAACACGCTGACGAGGACGTAACTCAAATAATAGTCTTTAATTTAGACATCAGGGCAAGACAAGGCAAAAACAGACACAGGAACACCGGGGAGTAACGAGTAGACCAGACGACATGAAACTGAACAGGCATGAACTAATATACACTGGCTAACGAGACAAACACAGCTGAACAGAATAAACTAATGATCACATGAAACAAAGACAGGAAACATACCAAATATGGACACAAGAGGCAGGAACAAGACACACACAACAGAACCCTGACACTGACAGTTGTCGAGCGGCTAAAAGTTCTGAAAGTCATTGATTTCAAATAATTATGCTCAACTTTGAGCTTGAATCATCAAACCTATTGAGGAACTGAGGGTTGTTTCATCATTAAGGCTTATTTCGACATCTGAAGGTTACTTCGTTGTTTTTAAAAATTAAACACACATTTTTTATTCTTGACAAATGCAACGAGAGCAAAAACACCTCAATGACCTGGAAAGAAAGACTCTTAGGTTTTTCTTTGAAACTAATAGAATCAGAACAAAACAATTTGAAGTTTATATTGTTGTTTTTTTTTGTTCATAGTTTGTTCTCTGAAAAGAGTTCATCATTTTATCCTAATTTCACCCTAATTTGTCATGCGCGTGTGATACTCATCTTAGTATGTCTGCTAAAGCTGCCTAGGGCACAAATGTTCCACTCATAATGATGTATAAGAAGTGTGTTAAAGGTTACAGGTTTCCAAAGTCTTTAAAGTGATTCATTCAAGCACGGGAAATCTAACGTGACGGTGTGCATCCAGCTGTGGGCATAGGGTAAATATGAAGGGCAAGGCTAAATCAGCCCATCACATGAACTGTTGTGCATGGCTGGCTGATGTTGACATGAAGGATCCCTCACATACTCATCAATTCACTATAAAGAATTGGTCAGTTGGCTATAAGAATGGCCTTGTTCTCTCACATCATGTCTAAGAAGTAAACCAACATGGGCATTTAATATTGATCCAGTCTATTTTAATGATGCTGTGTGTATGTGAGTGTGAGACTGAGATTAGACTGGAGCATTGCCTTCAGCCATAGCTAATGTGAGATACATACAAAACACAAAAGGCAGTTAGGGAGGCAGCAGAGATATTTTATAATTGGAGAAAGAAGTTACAAATGGCAAGCGATAAAACAGAAACTAATTAATGAGAGTAACCGACACACATTTCAATGAGTAACATCATCATCTGTCCTATAAAGAACAAAAATAACTCCAATAAACAGACGCTCACATACAAATTAGTATTATTAAAAGTAATATATCAGCCGTTTTATTTCTAGTCTCACCCCCATATGGTTATTAAAGAATTTTTTTTTAAAGTTATATTAAAACTGTAAAACACAACGACTCTTTTTAAAAGCGTAAACAGCTCATCTATGCACACCAAATAGATAACACACTAAAATGTAAAACCTAATTGTTTAAACGATTACAGTTACTTAAATGAGTAATATCAAGAGTGCACTTTTTCTACATTAAATTCATCTAATGAAGAAAATAGAAGAAACACTTATTTTAAGAGTAGAAATGACAGAATTTACTGTAAATAGATGAAAATAAAGATTTGATAATACTATGTGACAAAAAATGGTTTCACTTTTTTGTGGTTCTTCTATAATTATATGGTGCTCATTATTATTGTACTATTTATTTTCAGGTAGCATCAATATTTTGGTAAATATTTAGGTCGACTAGGGCTGGGCGATATATCTCATGCGATATGCATGCGCATCTCGTCAGTAAAGCCGGTTCCTTGATTAGCGGTAAATCTCTATCACCTGTTTTCAAACGGAGCGGCATTTAATACACAGAGCCGTAGTTCACTGACAAGCTACGCAATATCGCGTTCATTATCGCAGATGAATCACCTTCGATAATGAACGCGAGATTGCATAGCTTGTCAGTGAACTACGGCTCCGTGTATTAAATGCCGCTCCATTTGAAAACAGGTGATGGAGATTTACCGCTAATCAAGGAACCGGCTTTACTGACGAAATGCGCATGCATATCGCATGAGATATATTGCCCAGCCCTAAGGTCGAGTAAAGTTTAGAACTTCTATCAGTAATTATGAAATATGAATTGGTTTAATACAGATATGCTTTTGTACAAACTTGAATGTTTTTTAAGGTGAGACACTGCAGGCAAAAACACATGCACCTGTCAGTTTTGAGATTTTGGGCTTTTTGGTTTTTCATAAAGTGTTTTTTTTTTTCAAAATAGTGGAAAGAAAACATCCAAAAGAAAGAAAAAAAACCTAATTTGGAGAAAATGGCCTTTAAAATATGTATTGTAATTTAAATCTATTGACACAAATAGATAAAGTGCTTTAAAAGAAGCATTTTTTTCACAATTTTGGGGGGAATAAAATGTTGTAAATAATCAAGCAAATTATATATGAACAAATCCCTCTGTAAAAACCATCAAGATATAGACAGGAATAAAAGTGTAAAGTTTAGTGTGTGTAAGTGCTACTGAAGTGCATATAGTTTTCTGTCTAAGTAATTTTCTGAATTATGGAGTGACCAAAATGAGATACCCAAAATTAATTTGTAAATACATTTGACTTTAATATGTCAAAACAATAATAAAAAAAAGAATTCTGAAACTGGCTTCATCCAGTGTTCAGATTTTTGTACTAGAAATTTATGCAAATTAGCACATATTTCATTTACTAATGCCGTATTTGCATATTTAAACATAACATTTTAGAAAACTTGTAATACAAAACAATATTTGCAATTATCAGTGTAATCAGTCAATTGGGTAAGGCGATAACTATTAATATTTTTTTTTTTTTTTTTTTTACTCTATTCACCTGCAGTGTCTCGCCTTAAAAGGTATTTTGCTTTTGCAAGAATGGAACATTCTAGAAGTTTCTGTAACATTTTGGAATATTCTGTAATATTCTAGTGCTTTCTGGAACATTGTGGGATTAGTCATAAAAAGACAAAAATCATCCAGTGTAAACTTCTAGATGACTCAGTTTTGGTCAAGTATTAGGCATTTAATATAATGTTTATGCTTGAGTTATTACAGATTGTAGAATTATAGAAAAGGTTATGTGATTTTTGTATTCAGCTTGTTACACTTCATAAAAGAAACATTCAAAATAAAAGCAAAACAAAACCTTTATAAATGGTGTATGATGAAAAAACATGTATTATAATAATATGTAATGTAATGTAATATAACATACGTTTAACAAGAGACTGTGCTATATTATGAATATAGCAATGTCTAAAGGGGACCCCTTCAGCCGTGACTGTATTCCTTCCGCTGGAAGATGATGGCTGCGTCTGAAACCTCAGGCAGCTGCCTTGCTGCCTCACTGCCTTGTCAATCAATGACTAAACAGACAGCATCTCTGTATGAAAGTACCTCTTAAGTAAACAGCTTTTAGACAGGCTTCCAAGGCACCACAACATCATGTCTAATGATCTTGAACAAATTCAAATGAGCTTTAGAGATAATGGAGCAAATATTTGTTGTCTACAATGCCTTTTTCCTGTTAGATCCAAATTTGAATGTACCTTGCTGCTTTCTTACAAGTGTCATTTTAGTATTATTATATTATTATAATTTTCATAAATATGCTGAAGTAGATTTCCTTTTATATTGCTGTCATTTTAAAATATTTAGGTCAAATATTTCTACTTTTATTTCAGTTCTAGTTTTTGTTCTGTTTCGGTTTGTATTTATTTCCACCATGCCACTTATATTTGATTTCAGCTTTTGTTTCCGTTAACAAAAAGTTTTTTTTTTTTTTTTTTTTTAGTTTTTTGCAGTAATAACCCTGCTTCTTACCTCCATACACTTAGTGCAAGGGCAGCATTTTTCAGTGTGCATAATTAATAAACATTTGACACAATAAACTGCCCTAGTTACTATCGAAATTACATTACGTTATGAAAATAGCATCAGTCATATTATAAAATATGAAAGTCCTTTGTCTCTGGATCTCAGAAGAGCCCCTTCATTTGATGTGCCACTTATTTTGTTTGGGAGGTTTTGAAATCAGGACTTTAACGGTATATTCAATCAGCTGATTTCCTTATCCAGCAACCAAAGAGCAAATCAAGCCTGTTTACCATTACCCTCTCATAACTTATTTTCATTATATGAACATGTGAACTCACAGGATTTGAGGGAATAATAGAGTTGATGATGCATTTGAGCTTTACATTTGAAAGGAGCTGAGGAATGTAGGACTCCTTCTGACCTTTGTGGCTCTAATTAGAGGTCCGGAAGAGAACTAATGATCAAATACTTCTTTTTCAAATAAATCTTTCGTTTTACTTTTTGTGTCTTATTTACAGTCTTTTCCCTTGTATTACAAACGCTCCCGAGGTACCAAACACAGTACTAGGGCAAAGAGCCCTGAATGTCAAAATGTAGACGTGCCCCTTAGCATCTTTAGAGTCACACAGGTTTGTTTTCAGTGAGAAACCTTTCCCTTTATTAAACTGACGCAAAGGGCATCAAAATAAATGTTTAATTTGGATTCAGCAATATTAATTAGTTTGCAGTGATTAATATTTTAATCTGTTGTCTTCTCAAGGAGCTCTGCTCTATTGAAGTGTTGTGTTTTGTTAGCGTTTTCTTTTTTAGTTGGATGACTAAAACATGAACTTCATCAACATCAACTTTCATCAAGGCAGTCACTCTTAAACTTCAATCCACGCTCAAGGCACTACACTGTCCCTGACAAAACATGACACCCCAGTGGAGCAGAAGTACAAAAACATCAGCTTGAAACAGCAACCGCAAAGCCTTAGTTAAAACAGAAACCGATATCCCAAAGTATCACTGCTACTTTTTCAATTACATACAGCTATACACTGTACAGCTAATCATTTGGATTTTTAAGCAGGATATTGTGAGAAATTAAAGGAATAGTTCACCCCAAAAAAGAAATTAAACACCCTCAGATGTAGATGAGTTTGTTTTTTCATTAAAATAGGATTTGAAGAAATTTACGTCACTTGCTCTCCAATGAATCCTCTGCAGTGAATGGGTGCCGTCAGAAGGAGAGTCCAAACAGCTGATAAAAACATCATAATAATCCACACCTCTCCAGTCCATCAATGAATGTCTTATGAAGTGAAAAGCTGCATGTTTGTAAGAAACAAATCCATCATTGTGGCATTTTAACTTTATACTGTCACTGCTGGCCAAAATACTAGTCCATAATCTATAATAATGCTACCTTCAGTTAAAAAAAAAAAAAATCTAATCTAATCTCTGTTGTCCTCTCACATCAAAAAAATGCAATCACTGACATATTTGTTTAAAACTGTTTTAGATTGTTTTTGCTTGTAAACAGTGCAAATCTGTGGATATATCATTTCCTTATTCAGACAAGATGACCTTTTCAGAGCTCATATTTTAGATGGAAGCAATGGTTTGAGGTTAAAAGCATCTTAATGATAAATTGTTTATTACAAAAACACATCTTTTTACTTCTTAAGATGTTAACTGACAGACTGGAGTGGTGTGGATTAATTATTGTGATGTTTTTATCAGCTGTTTGGACTCTCATTCTGACGGCACCCATTCACTATAGAGGATCCATTGGTGAGCAAGTGATATAATGCTAAATTTCTCCAAATCTGTTTTGATAAAGAAACAAACTAATTTACATCTGGACTGGGTATGTATTCACCCGAGGGTGAATACATTTTCAGCAATTTTTTTTTTTTGGATGAATTATTCATTTCTTGAAAATATAAAAATTGAAAATAAAGTGTCAGTATTTAACACCTTGGGAGTAAGAAACTCGTGCAGACTGTGCAGCAGATGTGTATTACCTGAGTAAAACGCCAGTGGAGCTTCATGCGTTTAGCCACAGCATAGCTGCACTCAATGAGCCGTGGCCGGCCGTTCACATCCACCAGGCACTTGTTGTCATCATCGTCAATGGTGGGGCTCAAGATGCCCACGAATAACTGCTGAGTGCTGGTGTAGTATACATTCTGCAATGACAGAGCAGACTCGTGAATAAAACCAGGCTTCAGAGTAAGCTTGTGAAAGAGAGCAAGTCTGGCAGCAAATAGTCACTTTACGTTTATGAGCTACTGTGGAAGATTACAAGGACAGGCAATTGAACCGTTCAATACGATAAATGTCCATATCTCATGTTATGAGACATCTCCATGCAGCAGACCATGAAAACACACAAGCTAAAGGTGTGATTTCAAATCAGCTCAAGATGGAGGGCATATTGTAGTGCTTTCAAACATATTATGAAGCATTCTGGTGCACTCTGAAAGTAAAGCAAAACAGGGC
>JAFVLL020029874.1:0-20956 GCA_021397915.2 Tor tambroides
CTGATAAAAACATCACAACAATCCACAAGTAATCCACACCACTCCAGTCCATCAGTTAATGTCTTCAGAAGACAAAAGCTGAAACAAATCCATCAAGGTGTTTTTAACTAAAATACGAGTCCATAATCCATAATAACGCTTCCTCCAGGGAAAGTGGTCTGGTCTGAATCAGGAGAGAAATCTGCACAGATCAAGCACCGTTTACAAGAGAAAACAGCTCTAAACAAATATGTGGCTGGATTTTGATGTGAGAGACAACAGGACATTGACTTTTTCACTGGAGGAAGTGTTATTGTGGATTATGGACTCATATTTTAGCCAGAAGCAAAGGTTTGAAGTTAAAAACGTCTTGATGAATTTGTTTCTTACAAACACACAGGCTTTTGGCTTCTCAAGATGCTAATTGATGGACTGGAGTGGTGTGGATTACTTGTGGATTATTGTGATGTTTTTATCAGCTGTTTGGACTCTCATTCTGACGGCACCCATTCACTGCAGAGGATCCATTGCTGAGACAGTGATGCAATGCTACATTTCTCCAAATCTGATGAAGAAACAAACTCATCTACATCTTGGATGATCTGAGGGTGAGGACATTTTCAGCAAATGTTCAGTTTTGGCTCAACTATTCCTTTTACTCAACAGGACGAGACCAACAACAAAACTTCAAATTAATGTTTGTAAAAGACACAGATCTGTTCTACAAAAACAGCAGATGAAATCTAATGAAATAATAACAAAAATGTTTATAGTTCCCTCAAAAGAGCCAAGGAAAGCAGACCAGACATCATGTTTGTGGAGAGATCAGAGGATTGGGTGAGTTATGAGGTCAGGCTGATGTCATTTCCTGTGTTTGCACCCTCACTAAAGGTTTAACTGATGTTCAGATGTTAGTTGACGCAAACTGACAGTAATGAGCTAGAGGGAAACGCAGATGTTTAAATATGTAAAAGAATGACTTTCTTAATGTTCCTGGTTTTCTTAAATGTAATTCACCAGTGCAAAAGAAGAGGAGTAGATTATCAACAACACACTGCAAACTCACATTCAGATATAAAACATGCACTTACCACTAAAGAAGTAAAACAGTTTCATGCTAACTTAGATTACGAAAATAAGATAATTTTACCCCATATGCACAGTGAAGCGCTATGTTGTGAGTTTTAATCTAAATGCTTTGACAGATCACTTAGCAAAGCATACCGTGATACTTGCCAATATAGTGGTATTCTTGGAACTTGATACTATGTGTTGCTATCTGATTATCAGAAACACTTGTGTTGGCACTTACGTACAGTACAAATGGTGGCATCAGATTATGCTACCATCATACTGTCTCAGTATTTCATGTAAGGCATGAACTGCCTGTAGTAGATGAACAAAAAGGTGATTTATTTTTCAAATCTTGTATGCATACTGTACACTACCATTCAAAAGTTTGTGGTCAGTAAGATTTTTTAAACACACTTTACTTTTAGTTGACAATGATGCCTTTAATTGATCAAAAGTGACAGTGAAGTCATTTATAATTTACAAGTTACAAAAGATTTTACTTCAAATAAATGCTGTTCTTTTGAGCTTTCTATTCATCAAAGAATCCTAAAAATAAAATGTATCATGATTTCCACAAAAAATATGAATCAGCCAAACTGTTTTCAACATTGATAATAATCAGAAATGTTTCTTGAGTAGCAAATCAGCATATCAGAATGATTTCTGAATGATCATGTGACACTGAAGACTGGAGTAATGATGTTAAAAATTCAACTTTGCATTGCAGGAATAAATTACATTTTAACATAAATTAACATAGAAGATGGTAATGTTAATTTGTAATAATATTCCGCATTTTTACAATTTTTACTGTATTTTCTATTTTAAAAATGCAGCTCTGGTGAGCGTTTGAAACTTTTGAATGGTAGCAATTGAATTTTTTAAATTCCATTTGTTATTTCATAGCCACAATGAAAATGCACTTTCCAAACTTGCGACCATGTACTGCTTTGCAGACATATTTGACTCCGGTTTGGATTCAACCGCATTGTCGCACCTCATAATCTGAAAGGTAAATCTGCGGCTGTGTGCATGATTCAGAGGCGGTGAGTCATTTTGAAGCACCTTCTGTCTGCAAAGTAGATAGCTATCGTGTTATTTGGAATGGTAAACGGTGTCAAAAGTCGGGAAAGGCCACCAGCCACTTCAAAAACATGCTGGTCAGGTTTTCGAGAAATGCTTATAGTGCCAAGATTGTAGAATATGATATTGCATGCAAACTCAACACCAAGAAAAATTATAGCAGTTGTACTTTAAACACTATAAGCCCAACGGACAAAAGAGCCTTAATTAAATTTGAACAGCTCTTTTTGGTAGCTGCATATTTCACTCCTAGCAGCAATCAGATGGAGAGCTGGAGCAGAAAGGGAATCAAGTGTATTTTATTAATCAGAGGCTGTTTCTTGTGGGTCTTTCACAGGTCCTCCATCACCACAACGAGCGCAATCAGGCTGTACGTCTCCAGGCTAATGTACTGTTTGTGTTGGTCGCCGTCGAGCAGATGCGGAGGGCCATCTGGGGCCACGAAAGGCACATAACCGTCTGGCCAGGTGGGAAAGCGGAGAGGATGTATGCTGGAGGAGTGAGAACATACACACATACTTATAGAGTGACATGAGTAATCAACACAGAGGAAAGCTCAGATTAAATGTGACCTGATCAAACCCCATCATAATGGACGTATTGAATAACAAAACTCACTGAGAGGCAGCACTCTTATTTTGTTCTTGCATAATATTCTATAGTGTACCTCTGCAGTATGACACATTCTTCTATTATAGATATTTTTGTGTGAACTGCTCCACAGGGATGTGATTTCTGTTTCATTTTAATGTATTTAGATGTGTTTACTGAATCAGTGCAGCATAATTTTTAGTTGTTTTTGCTAAATAAAGCATCAGTTATTATTGCTCATATTTAGGGTTAGTGATTTGAACAAACCTCTAACGCTATTAAACTTCAGTTTATGCTACAGACATCAAATCCCGAAGCTTGTTGCAGTGCTGTTATTTTTCTTAACAATCAACTTCACCCGGTAGACCGTAAAATGGGCAAAGAAATCTGAGACCTGAACCATGTCTAGAGATTTTAATTGATCTGCATTCCTGTAGTTCAAACTTTAGATCATGCCATTAGCAACACCAAGGTTGTGTGTTCGATTCCCAGGGAATGCATGAACTGATCAGATGTATACCCTGAATTCAAAGTTGCTTTGCATGAAAGCATCTTTTAAATACATTATTTTAAATGCAGTTGGGGTTTTCCTATAGCTCAAACAGCAGAGCATGGCACTAGTAACACCAAGGTTGTGGGTTTGATTCCCAGGGAAACAACAACTGATAGAATGTTTACCTTGAATGCAATGTAAGTTGCTTTGTATAAAAGCGTTAAAATCATGAATGTAAAAGTAATTGGGGCCTTCGTGTAGC
Source organism: Tor tambroides (assembly GCA_021397915.2). Classification (NCBI taxonomy): domain Eukaryota; kingdom Metazoa; phylum Chordata; class Actinopteri; order Cypriniformes; family Cyprinidae; genus Tor; species Tor tambroides. The sequence continues at coordinate 3,483 of JAFVLL020029874.1, forward strand.
TCGAAGCAATGCTAAGGTCATGGGTTTGATTCCCAAGGAATGCACAAACTGATTAAATGTATACCTTGAACACAATGTTGCTTTGCATGTAAGCATCTTTTAAATATATTATTGTAAATGTAATTGGAGTTTACCTGTAGCTCAAACAGCAGAGCATGGCGTTAGCAACACCAAGGTCATGGGTTTGATTCCCAGGGAAACAAGAACTGATAGAATATTTACCTTGAATGCAATGTAAGTTGCTTTGTATAAAAGCTTTAAAAGCATAAATGTAAGAGTAATTGGGGCTTTCGTGTAGCTTGAAGCAATGCTAAGGTTTTATTCCCAAGGAATGCACAAACTGATTAAATGTATACCCTGAATGCAATGTAAGTTGCTTTGGATAAAAGTGTCTCCTAAAGGACATGGGTTTGATTCCCAATTAAACAGAAAAGTACATTTGAATGCATTGTAAGTCACTTTGGATAAAAGTGTTTGTTAAATGCAAAAAGAATGTAAATGTAAAACTCAAACAGTAGTAGGTCATGGGTTCAATTCCCAGGGAAAGCAAGAGCTGTGTGTATACATTGATTGCAGTGTAAGTTGCATTGGATAAAACTGTCTGCCAAATTACATAAATGTAAATGTAATTGTGGCTTTCCTTTAGCTAAAACAGTAGTGCATGACACTACCTACACCAAGATCATGAGTTTGATTTCCAGGGAAAGCAAGAACTGAAAAAAAATGTAAATGCATACATTTAATGCAATGTAAGTCACTTTGCATTTTTAAAAGCATAAATGTCATTGGGCCAGTAAGTAACCACATAACAATGGCCTAGTCACTGCATAGCAATGCACTAAAAACTCAGAACACCTTAGAAACTGCATAGCAACACCCTTGCATCATGGTGTTGAGTTTTGCACAAGCATCACTCAAATTTTCTTGATTTAAATCTGAAATTTCTTCAAAATACATTTTTAAAAAAAAATTACTTTCTTTTTGCCATTTTCATTTTGTCATGTCAGGAAATGGGAGTGAAGACAGCAGAGCTCATGTGATATGACTTCTGATACAGTTCTGCCAATATGTGTATGTCTATACTGCAAGTGGCATATTTTGACAGAACTGAATGTTCCTTTGATAATCAAAGAAGCTGTTTCGACTTCTTTTTATATACTGTGTATGTGACTTTGAACTCATGCCACTCATCAAAACATTGAATTGTGAAGTTGACTTTGAACTTGAATAACTTGTCAGAAAGTCAACTTCAAATTCCATTGCTGATGCAACAATGTTGAGAAGAGTTCAACTTCATGCAAATGAGCCAGCACTGCTCACACTCTTCACAGTTTAACTCATTAAAAATAAATGGTTTCTGGTCAATTTTAATCACTGGCAATGGCAAGGCTCTCTTTGGTTTGGTTATCATGCTACAGTAATGCTTTTATGCATTTGCTAAATATTTTTATCTAAAGCAAACTACAATTTGTTTGGGGAATATATTAAATAAATATCCCCAGGAACTGAACCCACGACCTTGGCATTGCTAACGCCACCAGTTTTGAAGAATTCAATAATGTGCAGCATAATTTTTTTTTCTTTAATCTTAAGCTTGATCTTGACCCACAGATGAAAATGTTTTTAGATGCGTGCTGGTGGATTTCAGTCTCCTGCTGGTTTGTGAACACGTTGCTGGTGAAGTAAGCAGATTAAGCGGTGAACCTGACCCCAGGTGACAGGCCCTACTCGCAACCTGTGCACTGCAAAGCCTCGATACATCATCTGTCCTCTGGCTTTTTGTGGTTTAAATGACTGCTTTCCATTGTGAGCCTTTCAGAGAGTTCCAGAGAGAGAAAGGGAAAAATGAAACCGAACTGGTTTTTGGAATAATAGAAGTGGCGAATGGCCATGCCATGCTTGTCTGTTTTAGAGAGCTGAATGGTGTTCCACGAGCGATGACAAGCTAAACACACACTCCCGATCTGACCTCTGTAATGGGTCGGGACACTGGAGAAGCCATCTTATTGGTCCAACACAAAGAGGTAGATTAAAAAGAGCAGAATGAGATGCCAACCACACCACAACCAAAAGACTCAGTGAACAATCGCCATCATGCTTTTGCGTAATGCTAGCTGCTTGAAAAGAAATTATAGTGAAATTAACATGGTTTGATTCAACTTTCATGTTTTGGTGCACATATACACCAATTTTTTAGATGAATGTAATTGTACAAGATCTCTTTCATTGTTTTTGGCACCAGCAGCACACTACTATATCTTCATCTTGATTCACTGAATGCCGTTTTTCAATGTAAATAACTTTGCGATTTGGTCTCTGATAAGACTGATAACGCATTTTCCTGATAACCCTTAGCATTATATCTTTTCCAAAGAAAGCTGCATTCCAAGAAAGAAGCACTTCAACTTACTGTATAAACAACATATAGACAGTCAAATCAAACACGGAGATGGTTTTTGAATTCCCCTTACGATTCAATTTTTCAAGACCCATATTTGACAAATTGACGCTGCTTGAACATTCCTAAAATAATGTTTTAGTAGATTAACCTTTTATGCAATGACCACTGGAACACAAGTGCTGAGTCACGTCCACATCTAATACCAGTTTAATCTATAATAAATTAAAGAAAATCATATCCAAGCTATTAATAAGAAAATAAAGCACTTTAATGTTCATGAATCTTTGCTTACACAGAAATGAGATCAGAGAAATGTAGCTTTAGCTGCTTTGAAGAAAGCTTTTGAGCTGAGTGCACAAAAGTTATCACAAACAGATCTGAACAAACCATTTGGAGGAACCAAGAAACTCATTAGGTCATTGCACACCAGCCTAGTATCCTACAGAAAACACAAATGTCCAACAACACCTGTTAATAACTGAGAAACCGTTGAGGAATCAATATGGCATTGATTTCTCATCTCCTTTGGACTTCATTTTCAGAAGGGTGATGACAGACATAAGGAGCATTACATTTGAAAGCAAACAGCTTTCCATGGGGAGAACAATGTTCCTGTAGAGAAGTGCATTGGGCTTCAAAGACAGGCATATAAAAGAGGTTTGACAATTTGACACAACACACTGCCGAGGGCACCATTGTAAGATAAATTACATTAAAAGCATGTTGGGCAGCAAATGCAAATAGCAAAATCTTCATATTTCGCAGCGATCTTTTGTCAATATATTTGTAAATTTCATCATAGTTATAAAACATACTGTATGCACAATATATACATCGTATTTTCAAATCATATACTTAAGAGATATTAAGATGCACAAAACACACTGTAAACAGATTTATTTGGGCAGTACAAGCAGTTGTAGTGTCAGATGTTTGAAATCTCCATTGGGTTCTTGTCCACCAATTCATGGTTGAGTTTTAAAGGAATCTCAATGTCTAACCTCTTCTTTTTCGGTTTTCTTTTCTTGCAGCAAATGAACGTCACCAACGACACAACGGTCAGAAACAATCCCAGGCAGGTAGCCATCAGTGCAAGCAGTAACACTTGGTACTGGCCACACAGATTTGGCACTTGTTCACCTTTCCTCCCTTCCTTATCTGGAGGAAGCTCACCATGGTCAATATCTACACTTCTAGGCAACAAGCTCTGAATTAGAGTCTCATTGCTGACTGTCTCATTCACAAACAGGTTAACCAGTACGGTAGAGTAGAGTTCTGGTTGACCATGGTCCCTGACTTTGACCCACAAACTGTAGAGGCCTCGATTGCTCAAGGCTTTCCTCAAGGTGATGTTTCCCGTGTAGGGGTCAATATCAAACGAGCCTGGCTCTCCATCCGTTCTCTTGATGATGCTGTATGCAATAACAGCATTCATTCCTGTGTCCCGGTCCACTGCGTAAACTTCCGTAATGGATGTTCCTGGAAGTGTGTTGGGAAGCACCAACATGTACGACTGGTTGGACTGAGGGAAGAGAACAGTTGGAGGGTTATCGTTGACATCCAGGAGGAGAACAGTCACCATTGTGATGCAAGAAAGAGCAGGTTCGCCTCCGTCAATTGCCTCGATCCAAACATAATATGTTCCCTGTTGCTCCCGGTCCAGAGGAGTCTTGGCTCGAAGTGCTCCTCGTCCGGTGTCAATCACGAAGATGTCGCTCCCATTAAGGATGGACAACGCCACCCAGCCGTTTTCCCCAGCATCCGCATCTGTGACAGTAAGAACACCAATTTCCCCAAAACCTGGAAAGTTCTCCGGCACAAAGAAGGTGAAGTCCTTGTTGATGAACCTTGGACTGTTATCATTCCGATCCTGAACGTTGATTATCACAGTGGCGATTGATTCCTTTCTCGGCGTGCCACGGTCTACAGCTCGCACCATGAATCGGTACGTCTCCTTTTCCTCTCGGTCAAGAGAAGTGGACACTGTCAGTACGCCATTTGACCTATCCAAGTCAAAAATGGTGGGAGCGTCGGCACCAAGTAGGTAATACACCTCGCCTCTGCTTTCACTGTCCGCATCGGTGGCCTGAAGCTGAGCGAGGAATGTATTTGGTGGGTTGTTTTCCTCCACTGTGATGTCAATGAAGGATTGCTTGAAAACTGGAGCGTTGTCGTTAACGTCCAACACATGGACCTTCACTGCGGTGTTAACTACTAATCCATGAGAGTTACGTACCACAACAACCATTTCATAATCCTGTTGCTGTTCATAATCCAATATCTCGGTAGTCTCAAGCAGGTACTCATTTTTAAACCTCTGATATGGTACAAGCCTAAATGGACCTGCACCTTCAAGAAGACACTCTATCTTCTGTTGCGGCTCGGTGTTTTTGATGGTAAAAAAAGCAATGGGTGAAAACGGTGGCTCTGATTCACTTAAACTCACAACTCCGTCCTTCTCAGACGCAATGTAACGTGGGATAACGGCCGGAGGGCCAGAGAGCTGTTTGATGACGTGAATGGTAACCGTTGCAACTTCTGGAATACAAGTCGGCCCATTGGCCAGCACGATTAGTTTGTAGAGTTTTCCGGTGTTGTTGTCAATTTTCCCTGCTAGTTTAAGAACCCCAGTGTTTGTATCCAAATGAAACAGGTTTCTGCTTTCCTTGGTGACCCGTTCGCTGAAGGTATATGTGATCAAAGCATTGGCTCCCTCGTCTGGATCGTAGGCTTGTAGACGAGCCAGTTGCATGCCCTTAGATGCATTTCCGTAAAGAGTAACGTTCACTTGCGACTCTGTAAACTTGGGGCAGTTGTCGTTAACATCCGTGATGATAATCCTCAAAGTCGCAGTGCCCAGAAGTGGCGGAGAGCCTCCGTCCTCCGCTATAATATCAGTCACATACTCAGCTTGCGTCTCCCTATCAAGAGATTCGGTAATGATGAGAAAGGGCGTCAATTCTCCGCCTTCGTTCTCCTCTACGTCTAATGTGAAAACTCCATAGTCATTAACAAGCCAGTATGTTTGAACGCTGTGAATCCCGATGTCAGGATCCACTGCGGATTGCTCCACCGCAAACCTTGCATTAACGGGTGCGTTCTCCGGCACAGACACCCTGATTTCATCAACAGGGAATTGCGGACGGTTGTCATTCACATCCTCGATAATGATTTTAATCTTAACCAGCTGAAAGTACTGTTGAGGAAGGATTAGCACGTCCAGAAAGATTGCACAGCCCTGGCCCTCATGGGACTCCGCGCACAGAGCCTCTCTGTCAATCTCCACGCCAGATGTGAACAGCTCCCCCGTCGTGTTATTCAGATTCACATACTGCTGGCTGGTCGTCTTTAGCTCCAGATTGAATGAGCGAGGAGGACTGACGGAAAGATCCAATTTTAAGTCCGCACCAATAGCCCCTATGAGTGTCCCTTTTGGTAATCCTTCTTTTATCTTATAGATGAGGTGACTGAAATTTGACGAGCAGGAGAGGGGACTGGTGTACAAGAGGAGAATGAACAAACCCTGAAATAAATAACAGAAAAACAACTTAATAAGAAGCAACAGAAGAAGTAAAAAAGCATCATACTTTAAAAGTATATATGAAAATGGTCAAGGAAGCAATGTATATATTTACTGCATATAGATTATGCATTACGCACATCAAAAGCAGCTGGGTTTAACATTACTGTGTGTGTGCTGGGAAGATGGTTGGACTAAATCTACATCCAGCCTTACTAATATGACAAAATATTTACCTAATTATTTAATATGATAACCATAATTTCAGTCATAGTTTCAACAGTTATATTACTATACAGCAAAATCATATATATATATATTTGATAGCAGTGGTGGTACCACAGTTTTAACTACCACAGTTTTACTTTAACAAAGGTATTTTGTAAGGGACTGATGTAAACAAAATCATAATACTATATCCTTTCACATCATTTTTATTAACACTTTATAATATCCTTGAATAATAGGTCATTAACATAAAACAATACCCAGAATGATTATACAATCCCACCAAATATTTATTAGACTTTGATTTATGTACATGTACCTATTAACATGACTCTAAGTATTTGGATGAATTTGGATTAGGCTATATAATAATTTTTGATTGTCATTTAAAGATATTATAAAGAGTTACCGATTATTTACTGTTAAGAGAAATCGATGCCATGATAAATGCAGTTTCCTTGAGCTTAGGAAACTTACCCATAACTCTCCTTTGCTGTGAAGGCAGGTTCCTTTTTTAGTGTTCCACATGTTTCCCGTTCAGTGTTGGCGTCACAGGGAACGGGAGCGGGATGAGTTTACAGTAGCAGCCGCATTCTGAGCGCCGGTGAGCGGCTGAGATCTCGCTCGCTGCCCGATGCGCGACTGAAGCGCTCTACTCATTCATCTGACAGACACGCTGCAGACACGCCCACCGCATGATAATGAGGGCTGGTGCAACCAAACAGCGTTGACGCAGAGCGAGGAGGCGTGTCTAGAAACAACTTATTTGCAAGTTAAACGTTTTTAGACGTTTAAATAGTTTTGGACTAAATGATTTATTTCTTGTGATTAAGAAAACCTCAGCATGACATGGATTATAATAATGCTGACTGTATTTTCTCTACACTTCCGAATGCATATAATTATGCAAATATTATTAATCACGTTTTCTCTACGTTTTTGAATGACTATAAGTATGCTAATAATAATAATAATAATAATTCCGTTTAATTCTATAGCATTTCTTTCCCAATGCATAACTCTTAATACATATTGCTTGTGGTTTTAAAAGTCACTTTGCATAAAAGTGGATGCTAAATTATTTAAGATAAATTTAAAGTATACGATTATGTACATGCAGTGTTCACTAATAAAAATCTGGATTCTGCGCTTCTTATCAAGAACATTTCTTTAGAGATTAAAAAGTTTATCGGAGACCCTCGTGAAATGTACAGTAGATACAAATGTGCATTAAAGCGTATGAGTAATTAGACTGTGCAGATGATCAGCATTGCGGTAACAAAACAATCATTTTCTGGTGGAAGAAAAGCAGAAGAGAGCAGATATGCATTTGCAGCCCTGCGGTTGAGATTACATTAATCCCCCATTTACATAAAACTCACCAAAGCTGCTAGTAAATATGACTCACTTTTGTCTCTGTCACACTTGCTGAACAATTACCAAACACTTGTTTATTTCCTGTGTCTTTTAAACCTTTTTCCTTTTTAACCTTTGCATTTCCATCATCCGTCTTGCTTTCCAGAGCATCACTTGAGTAGATGATTTGAGGATTACAGAAGGAAGAATCTGACTGTACAGGATGAACCATCAGCGTAACCTTCACCAAATCAACTCGTCTTAATCTGAGCGTTTCTAACCTCCTCAACAGATGCTGGCCATGATTGAGAACATATTGACCGTCCATCTGACATCAGCTGAGTCACCACACACAAGCACATGAGCTTTAGCCTGATTACACACAATCCCATTTGAATAAGACTTTGCATCAGATGATGCTTAAAATTGATACGTTTGGAAAAACCTTACTGAGCCATATCTAAACCAGTGAGAAATCACTTAGAAACCCCTCAGAACACCTTCGCAGGTAACAAGGAAACGTTATGAGCAAACGTTCTTTCAGTGCAGTCTGTCTACAAATGTTCTCAAAATGCGCAAAAACCTTATTTATACATTGTTTATGGAACATTTTATTTCTAAAATGTTTGCACTGGATGTTCATACAGCATTTTTCAAATGTTACTATGGTACATGTTTCAGAACATTCAGAGAACATTTGTAAATGTAACATTCCCAAAATGTTTGCAAAATTCTAAAATAGAATGTTTGTTACCATTCGTATGTATCCAAGAAAAAAACTGAATGTTTTGAATGTAACTAAATGAGGACGTTAGAAAAACATTCTTAGAAACATATTATTTGTTTGCTAGTTTTGCACAGGTAAATGCCGTTCAACTTTTCTGCAGAAATCTTAGTTATTTACTCTTATTCACTATTTCATCAGTATTGTTTTTGTATTTTTACTAATGAATTATCTCGTGCTTCTCTGACAGTGTGCAAATCTTCAAAACACCGGGGGTTTTATAGATAACTAAAACCATAAAAATATTTTCATTTCTTAAAATACAATAAATGTTAACTGAATTAAATAAAAAATAAGACATTTTATTTCGGCTAGTTGCCAAAATATTTATATATACTAAAACAACTCAAACTAAAGTGGAAATAAAATTAATAAAAACTTTATAGAAATTAAAAAACAAAAGCTTAACTAAAAGGACTAAAAATGTAACTAAAATTAAAATGTAAACAGAAAATCTAAAAATAATTCACTATTTAAAATTTAAAACAAAACAACAAAATAAAATAAAATACAAATTGTGCATTTGTTAATTCATCCTGATCTCATTACAAACTTCATTTTCTTTTTTCCATTGAAGAACATTTAAATCATTTGCACTGGAAATCTTCCCTTCGCTGTAGTTCTCAAATCTCTTTCAAATTCATGTACATTCAAATATGAAGCGTCAAGACATGCCATTCGAGCTTTGCAAACCAAGTCTTGTATTTACTACAGTATTTAAGAGTTTACACGGTGTGCTAGTCGTGAATAGTGGATTGTGAAATGATGTCGTTGAAATCTCACCTGCACACATTACAACCACAAAGCAGAAATGAGCTCAAATATCTGGATCGATTTCAGATTGCCCTGAGCAAACAGCTCTTAAATAAATACTCCCTATAATTGCATGGGTTGTCGTTTTAGCTTCATGCCAGGATACGTTCCTTCAGTCATTTACAGAAAGTGTTGCAACACCAGATATCTGTTACTGCTCGTCTGCCAGAAAACCTTTCATTTCAGATAATGCAAGTTTATCATGCTGCAATTCAGACAAGACAACAAATAAATGTTTAACAAAGTGCGTGTTTACTAGAACCCTTAGGCCAGAAATGATTATATTTAAAGCTAACTGAAATTCAAAACATTTTATTTCAGCTAGTAGCCAAAGCTTTCGTTTTTGTTTAACTTGATCTACTAAAATAACTAAAACTAAAATAAAATTAATTCAAACTACTTAGAAATTTACAATAATAATAATAAAAATTACAAAAACACAACAAAAATGACTAAAACTTTAACTAAAATTCAAATGGAAACAGCAGATAATAGTGATAGTATTTTGATACAAAAATATCCATGTTCATCAAGATGAAGTTCATAAAAAAAATAGTTATCAATGAATATAATATTGTTGTTGTATTATAATAATGTGTGTTGACTAGAACCATTAGGCAAAAATTATTATATTTTCAATTAAGTGAATAGAATATTAAAAACTTATTTCAGCTAGTTGCCAAAGCAACATTTCTTTTCATTTAGTTTACCTTGATTACTAAAATTACTAAAACTAAAACTGAAATAAAATTAATAAAAAATTCATTAAAAATGTATTAAAATAAAACTCACAAAACAACAAAATTACACAAAAACTTAACTAAAATTTTAAATAGAAAATTCAAAATAATAATAAAAAAATCATATCTCAATTCTAAAATATCTATCAAGATGAAAAACAAAAGATACATTTATCAAAAGCATATAATATTTTTGCTGTATTACAATAATGTGTGTACTAGAACCATCAGGCAAAAAATATATATATATTTTCATTTCTAATGACTAAATTTTGAACACATTTACACTTTGAAAACAACAAAAGTAACACTGGCAAGAATGAAACTCCTTCTCTCTAAGAGTTTCTGAATGTCTTTTGTCCTGAACTCGTTTCTTCAGCAGGCGTGACAGTCTGTGTGCGTCACGTAACCCTTACTGTGTGTTTGCGTGAGGTTTCGTGACGACACGCCTCGTGAGGTAAAGCCAGAGACCTTCTGCTGAACAGGATTTCGGGTAAACCGAGGGCGGGACGTTCAGAGAGCCATTCCTCACTCTTCAGTCCCTCAGGACTCATATCTGAGCAGGGCCGGATTTATGCACAGGCATTCTAGGCACGTGCCTATGCTCGCTCGTCCAGGGGGTCCCAAACACAATGAAGGGATATAATATTTTTGTTATACTATGGGCTATCTACAAGAGTAAAAGACCCAAAACACCATAATGACATTTCTCAGTAGCGAGGTTCTTGAAGCAGTTAAACTTAAAGATTCGTTATTAGTACTCTGCTGCAGAATGCTGCTGTAATTCACACGTGCTTAATCTCTCTCTCTCTCTCTCTCTAATAACTGCATTAGCATGCATATCAATGACTCAAGCCTCTGTTATTAACTCTAAAATGACATTTTGGAATTTGCAACGGAAGGTTTGGGATGAGGTGCGTAAAAAATTAGTTCAACACACACAAGATTTCAGGATGGAAATATGACAGGTGTCTTGAAACAAATCATCTGAGCAATGTCTTGATGTGTGATTGTGACTCCAGGCCACTAAAATTATTAGAGAAATAATGCACTCCCGAAGCGGTAATGTGTCCACGACGCCGGAGCCTATTAATGGAATGGTCTTTCTCAGTTCACACACAAATTAAGAACTAAGACATTTGATTTTTATTGATTGAACGCAAGCATTTATTGCGATAGAAAACACTGTAACGGGTTCCATTGATTACGAAATATTTTTGTTTGGTGGGGTGGTAATATTATGCCTATATGTTAATAGGGAAAGGGGGCCCAAAAATTTGCTTTGCCTATGTCACGATAAGAGGTAAATCCGGCCCTGTACGTGAGTTTACAGGAATCTGTCAACAGACAGTTTGTCAAGCACTTTTGAGGGTGATTTCAGAATATTACGTTAAAGAGGTCAATGCATACTCTTTTTTTCATAATTGATTTTTTTTGTCCTGAGGTTTACTTAAGCTAAATAAAATAAAAATATTTTCAAATCAAATATATTATATATATAATATATTATATTAAATGATATATATATATATATATATATATATCATAGTAATTATTTACACCATCTCTGACCTATATAAAATTATCAGGAGTTTTTGTTTGTTTGTTTGTTTGTTTGTTTGTTTGTTTTGGTTTTTGCAATTTAAGGAATGAATGAATGAATGAATGAAATGAATTAATGAATGAATGAATGAATGAATGAATTAATTAATTAATAAATACTTTAAGGAAGATAAATAAATAAATAAATAAAAAATATTATTTATTATTATTATTATTTTAATATTTTAACTTTAAATTAAAATGAAAAAAATTGTTTAATTTTTTAAAATATTTTACTTCAGGTTATAAAAATGTTTTTAATGCTCTTATTAAATTTTTAATATTTATTTTCATTTTCATTTTAGTTTTCGTAATATTCTATTCAAAGGTTGTTAACTGAATTTTGAGATGTGGACATGGATTCATTAAAAAAAAAAACATGAATTCATTTTTTTGCAATGAGATCACAAACATGCATTTAGAAATTAGATGGTGAATTTTCATTTCATGCAGACTTTAGTTGTTGTTTTCTGTGGCTGGTTGCTTAGATGGCTTAGACTAGTCTTAAAAGTTCGTTTCTTTGAGTTAGACTGAGCGGCGGTGAGGATGCAGAAGCGGATCCAGATCTCACATGCAGGAACAAGACATTCACAGGTCAAATCATGTCTTTATGACACAAACACCATTCAGAACAATGCATGGGAAATTATTAAATATTAAAAATATGATTACAATTTCTGATAATTGCATAAGATGTAGCTCATAAAATGTAGTAATATATGTAGGGTTATTAAAGTTAACTAAAACTAAAAACATAAAAAAGTTACTTGAAATAAGTGCTAACTGAATGTTAACTGCGGGCATTTCTCATTTTAATTTAATTTAATTTAATTTAATTTAATAACTAAAATGAAAACTTAAAAAATATATATAATAAAAATAAAATAATAAAATAAAGATGACAAAAATCAAATAAAAATCACAAAAGTTTTTTATCTGAAATAACTAAAAATTACATTTGAACTAAAATTAAAAACAGCAAGTATAAAAATAAAATCAAATTCCAAACATTAACTGTAAAATGTACTGTAAGCTGTAATATGCAAACATGAACTGTAATATGATATTAAAAATAATACAAAAATACTGGTATATATTGAAATAGTGTTTACACACTGTAATATTGAATGATTAGCATAGTCGTATTAATAGCAATCTGTGGTACTTTAAAGTAGTGTTTGCTATTGCTGGCATAAAAATGAAATCTGCATTAAATGCATTTACACATTTTCATCAGCCATATGGTTTTATTTGTTCAGAAAATGAGACGTGGGAATGTGGGCCGCTCTTCTGTTTGCTGTGTGTGTGTGTGAGAGAGAGAGTGTGTGTTTGATCTCATTTAACGGTGGCTTAAGGACACAGAGACGCTGCTGTACGTTAGAAACTGATTGCCAGTAAACGTAACGAATGTTGCGTTAGATTTCAGGCCAGATGTCAAGATACTTTGTGCTCCAGTTTAATTAAAGCGCCTTTAAGCTACGTTGATAGCAGAGCTCAGAACATATGAGAAACACGTCCCAGGACGGCCCGCCAGGAACCAGGCGAGAATAACAAATATGTTTTAGACTCATTTCACATCCATAAAAAGAGAATGAACTCCATGTACGTCAGAACCCACTTCAGAATGCAGCTCGCTAAAGCTTTGCTGATGGAAAAACAAAGGCTGCTGAACAACTAAAAGCTGAAACAAAAACTGAAAATGAAAAGAAGTTTTACCCCTACACACATCAGAAGAGAAAAACTATTTCAGTGTTATTTTAGTTTTTATTCTTATATAATCTGTTTTCATTTTAATTGTAAAGTTTTAGTGATTTTGTTGATTTTGTCATTTTTATTAGTTTTGTTTTTTAAATATTTTAAACAATTTAAGTTTGATTTTTTTAATTTAAATTTTTTAAATGTATTTTTAATTATTTTAGCAAATCATGTTCAACTAAATGTTTACCTTCCTAAATAAAGTGTCAGTAATTTTGTTTTTATGATTTTCAATTTTTTTCTAATTTTTGAATTATTTTTCTTTTTATATTTTCAAATTTAATGTTAGTTAAAGTTTTAGTAATGTTGTGTTTTTGTCATTTTTATTATTTTTGTTTTTTATTTGTTACATATTTTAAATGTTTTATTTTCTTTAATTACATTTTTTAACATGTTTTTAATTTTTTTAACATTTTTTAATTTTTATTTATTTTACATTTTTTATTTTATTTTTTTTAGTTTTAGCAAAAAGTTAAACTAAATATTTAACTTGATGTGCTAAATCAAGTTAAAGGTTAGTAACATTTTTTAGCTTAAAGGTTTTACATTTTTTATTTCAGTTATTTTATTTAGTTTTCTTTTAGTTATTTTAGCACTTAAAATAAATGCAAAATTATTATTATTATTATTATTGTTGTTATTGTTTCCGTTTTAGTTATCTATAATAACCCTGACCTGGACACCTGTTTCGGGATTTCTGGGAAAACATTTGCAACGTTCGACCTGAAAAATATGAAGTCTGTCGATGCTATTGTTATCAGCAGAGACAACATGCCTTATTGCTTTTCCTTCGCTCTCGCTGTGTAACACACTCTGTTCTCTCTCTGTCTCTCACTGTTAAATGGGCCATTAATTTCACACATCATACAGCATAAGTTGCATTAGCTCAGACTGAGCTGGATGTGTTATTTAAGTCTGTGAAACATTAATGAAGCAGCATTTATGCATTAGCTGCGTCTCAAATGCATCGTTCAGTGTGACATTTTAAAGCCATGTGACCAAATGAGCCAGAAACACCTGATGCGACCCAGAGTGTTTGTACAGGTGTCACACTTACAGTACAGATGTGTCTGTGATTCATCAGAGCAAACGTCTATCTGCGTTCAGATGCTGCAGGATCTCAGTGCATCTAGTGCATTGATTTTTATGGGGGGATTTATTTTATTTAGTACATTTATTTTGTTGGGGGATTGTTTTAGTTACTACATGTATTTTATTGTGGGGAGGGAGGTTTCTTAAGTACATGTATGTATTTATTTATTTATTTATTTATTTACTAACTATATTTATTTTATTGTGGGCCGGGGGGTTTATTATTTATTTATTTATTTATTTAGCTAATTTATTTAATGGGGCGGGATACATACATTCATTTTACTGGATGATTTATTTGTTTAGAAAATGTATTTTATTGGGAAGATTTGTATGTATGTATTTTTTTTGGGGGGGGGGGTTATTATGTATTTGTTTATTTTTTAGTACATTTGTTTTATTGAAGAATTTATTTGTGTTCTTTATTTATTTACTACGTGTATTTTATTGGGGGGATTCAATCAGTTAATTTATTTCATTTATTTGTTTACAATATTTATTTTATTGGGGGTATTTATTTATTTATTTATTTATTTATGTATTTGATACATTTCTTTTATTGGGAGATTTATTTTCATTTATGTATTTAATTATTTATTTGTTTACAATTGAGGGATTTAATTAGTACAATTATTTCATTTATTTGTTTACAATATTTATTTTATGGGGGGCTTTATTTATATTATTTGATTGCTTTTTTATTTAGTATATTATATTTATTGTGGGGGTGGGGGGTATTTATGTATTTATTTAATAAATTTCATTTATTGTGAGATTTATTTATTTACTACATTTACTTTATGGGGGATTTATTTATTTATTTGATTAGGTTAGGGTTTATTTTATTGGGGGAATTAATTAAGTACATAAATTTTGGTTTGTACCACATTTATTTAGTTAGGGTTTTTTTTTTGGGGGGGGGGGGGGGTAAATAAATAAAATGTAAATAAATAAATGTAAATAAATTTATTTATTTACATTTTTAATATTAAAAGCTGTATCCAGACACGTTTTCACTACAGATTTTCTTGATTTTGTATTTCTGTTAAAATTTATGATATACTCTCGACAGGGAAAAACAAGCAAACACTAGAAGTTTCATGTTGAGAGCGTTTAAGGGTTAAACTTAAGAGTTTTTCTCTCACTGTCGTCTGAAGAATCTTGATTGTGAAACTGCTTGTGTGGCACAAAAACACAAGTGGAATGTTTTGGCATCATTACAAAACTCATTGTATTAATCTTGTACACACCATGATACTGCTACCATGGGTGTCCTGCATTAGTGATTTTACTATAGTATCCAGTACATTTCACCTCAGTTATGCAAGTAAAGCCTGACTGAAATAGAGTGACATGTTGAACTGTGTTTCTTGTTGTGTAAGTGTGTGTTTTATGAGACTGATGACTCACGGACTCTCTCGGATCTGCAGTGCGGTGGGTGGATCTGGAATGCAGCTCCGCATTAATAATCGCTGTATTGTTTTCTTATTTGCTGATTAGTATTAAATATCATAAGAACGGAACGCTTTGTCGAAGCTGCATGTCATCGCGGAAAGGCCAGCGCGCTTATTTTTTTTATTTCAGCATTTAATTATTTATTTATTTATTTCAGTATTTATTTATTCATGTATTTCAACATTTATTCATTTCTACATTTATTACAGCATTTTATTTATTTCTTTATGTATTTCTGCATTTATTTATTTATACGCAAGTCATTTCTCGTCCTCCATAGTAAATCACTGCATGCAAAAAAAATGTAGTCACCTCATTTATATAACTTTCTATTCTTAAAAAAAAAAGTGTTTGCGGTAAAACAATGCATACGAAAACTTTCATTCACCTTATGTTTTTTTCCCGTCTTTTGAATATTTTCCAACTTATGGAGTGATAAAAATAAAAATCCAAAATCCTTTAACCCTTAAAAATATGAATCTGGCCCTATCAAATGTTCAGATTTATGGTCTAAGAATTTATGCAAATGATTGAATATTCAAATTGATAACATTTACATGACATTTCAGAAAAAAAGTGTGTGTGTGTGTATATATATGTGTATGTATGTATGTATGTGTGTATGTATATATGTACATATGTGCATGTCATAAAACTTGCCATAAATACATGATACAATACATAATATAGTACATTTCATAATATAAAACAATTGTCTTAATATACTGCGATTAATCAACTGGGGAATATTAGTGAAACTAATTCACCTTATGTTATTTGTTATTAAATACTGTATCCAATAATAATTTCCACAGCTTATATTATGTCTCATTATTGAATAGGGCTACAAATATTGTGTTTTACGCAATACTTAATTAAAAATGAGAAATGCCAATAACCATGTTTATGTTTGATATCTCATATCTGGATCAGAGAAACACAGTTTATACACACACTGCCATCATCTGGTGAAAGACGGAAACACACTCAGTTTCACATAGTTCTCTTTAATTATAAAACAACAGTATTCATTCATGATCAACAACCACACAGACTTCGATTCATGCATTATTATATAGCTTTCAATTAGAGTGACCGCTGATCAGACAAATTACAAAAACATGAACATACAAACGACAGATATAACGCGATATCTGCGCACGATAAACAGCTGCTGTCACGTCATTGGCTACAAACAGCGCGTCGCAATCTACTCACGTCGCAACAGACAACGCTACTACGTACATTTCATATAACTTTAATATTTGGACAGCGAGTTTTTTGCATTTTCAATTTTCATATACGCCCACAGACCGACCGACCTACTAATTTGCATACGTCATACGTAAGTACGTACATAAAAAATAAATATTTTAACAAAAATAGCACAGGTCAAATATAACATCTACACATTACAGTACTTAATTTCTCCTGAGTCCCATGTATTTGGATATTTTTAACAGGAAGAGCATTTAGTGAGTGGATATATTTTACATTTATGTACAAAATGTAAAAAGAAGATAAAGAAGAAAAGAAATTGCATATAATGCATGATTTTTAAAAGAATTTTAAAAAGCTGTAAGTGGACATTTAGCACCATATATGCATCAGATGAACATTTCGGGGCAAAGATCAGCAAACTGTGTCTCCAAGGCACTTCAGAATCCGAACAAAAAATACATTTATTTCTGAAATATTGGCATGATTTATGAGTGTATCTTTTTTTTT
>JAFVLL020029875.1:0-12216 GCA_021397915.2 Tor tambroides
GTCACAGGTCTGTGGTGGGGGTTTGTAGTCCGTAATGGTCTGAATCCCCTGCCACAGGCTCCGAGTGTCTCTGCTGTCGCTGAAACGATGGGCTATCCTCCTGGAGTACTGTCTCTTAGCCTCTCTGATGCCGCGTGATAGATTGGCCCTAGCTGTCCTCAGGCCCACCTCATCTCCAGCTCTAAAGGCAGCGTTCCGAGCCTTCAGGAGTCTGTAGACCTCCCCTGTCAGCCACGGCTTCTGGTTGGCCCGGACAGTGATGGTCTTTGTGACTGTTACATCAGTGCACTTGGGGATGTAGGCAGTGACAGTCTCTGAGTACTCTTGGAGGTCTGTGGTGTTGTTGTATGTGGCAGCCTGCTTAAACATATTCCAGTCAGTGGTGTTAAAACAGTCTTGAAGTGCCTCTGATGACCCTTCTGGCCACACTTGTATCTGTTTGTGAACTGGTTTGGTGACCAGGCTCAGTGCATTTGAGTGACAGACTCAGTGCATTTGAAATTATAAAGGAAGCACTCTTTGCATGCATTCTAAGTAATGCATTCAGATTTTTTAATAAAAGGGTTTTTTTCTTGTTGCTAAGAGGAACAATGTCCTCTCACTAAAGCTATAGTTTAGTTATTCTATATAAATGCTTTGCTTAATCCATTCAATTACATATATATTTATAATATTTTTTTTTCCTTTTAGAATTATTTGTTTGTGTGTATAGACAGACAGACACACACAGACACAGACACAGACACACACAGATTAATTCTAAAAGGAAATATATATTTCCTTTAATAATATTATATTAAACCGGTTTTAAAAATATATTTTTCCCTTTGCTATATTAATACTGTGATTTATTTTTTACAACATAGGCTATACTTTGTACACAGTGTTGTTACTGTACACTGTTTGTCATTTATTTTTGTTGTCAGATTAAAAAATATATATTTTATATTCTCTTTTAACTAAAGCCTAAGTGTCTTTGTTTTATGTAGCCTATGTATAAGAAGCAATTCAATTCAATTCAAGTTTATTTGTATAGCACTTTTTACGAAACAAATCGTTGCAAAGCAGCTTTGCAATGTACAAAGCAGTACAAGCAATGTACCATAATAATAATAATAATAATTGCATGAACATTTAAATCTGGTGCATTTCGTAGGTAGTTTAAACCAATGTTTTTATGTTTAAAAAGCCTATTACAATTAGGACAATGAGACAATATTTTTGGTGAGTTTATAATGTAATAAATTTCTCATAATGTAATAATTGTTATTATATTATGAGCTCAAGATTTTATTACGTTTTGAGAAAATTATTACATTATGAACATTTTATTACAATAATAATGGAATACTTATTGCATTATGTGCAGTTTTAACATTATGTGCAGTTATTACATTTTACAGAATCCCTTTTACATTATGTACAGTTGCTACAAATAGAGACCAACCTCCTTGTTCCTCCTGTTTTATTCTCCAGGTTTCTGGTTCCTCCTGTTTTATTCTCCAGGGTTCTGGTTCCTCCTGTTTTATTCTCCAGGTTTCTGGTTCCTCCTGTTTTATTCTCCAGGGTTCTGGTTCCTCCTGTTTTATTCTCCAGGTTTCTGGTTCACTCTCCTCTTTAACAAACACCATCTTCACAGCAGCAGATCTCAGATCAGATGATACTCCTCCAGATATTCCTGCTTGCTTCAAAACTGAGTAACAACAGAGAGCGCGGCAAAACAAATCTTCTTCCTCTGAGGTTTAATGGTGTTTGGTGAACAAACGTTGTGTTTTAGCGCCACCCGCTGGACTGGAGTGTGAAGATTCGAGTAGTGACAAGTCTTTTTTTTTTTTAATTAAACATTTGCTCAGAAATACAAATGTGACAGAACACATGCCAAGGAAAAGAGCCAGGTGTTCAAGGATGGCCAAACAATACATAGCAATTATAAATCAAAACAAAAAGATAGTAGTGACAAGTTCCCCAGAGTGCATCCTGGACGATTTGTGTACATTTTTGTAATTGATTTGGCCGTATTACAGAAATATTATGTGCTAACTCTTCATATTTCAATAAGTGTACAAAAAACAATTTTTTGAGGAACTTTGTTACTGCTAATAATGCTTCATCTTTTAAAGCTTATGGAAAGTGGTTGGCACTTTATCTAAATGATAATTTTCAGAAGGTATGGACAGTGCCAAACAAATTTTTGTCCTTAAACTAAACAATTCTGGCTTCAAATTTCAGCATCTTCTTGTGTTCTTTCGTCTATGTAACATTTCTGCAGTTAAGGTTCTCTTTCATTCTTTGGTTTCTGACGTGATGCCTCAACTTTAAACCTAATTGTAAAATATTCACTTCTGATTTACTTCTGTTTTACTCATCACTTCCAAGAATGTCCTCTAATAAAAAAGCCTTAAAAACAAACAATATTATTAAAAAAAAAAAAAACATATATAAGTTGTAACTTTTATGATTATAAAATCATTGCATAACTGTGACTGTATACAATTTATTTAAATTTTTATTTTATTTTTTATTCTATTTATTTTTTATTTTACTTATTTAATTACCTTTTAATTTTATTGTATCCCCCATGTTCTTGTTCTAATGTTTATCTGTTTCTTTCTGATATTGTAAATAAATAAAGAAATAAATAAGGAATTTTAAGTAAATGTCAGTTTGCTCGTATGAACAGCACTGTAGTAATTTTATAGATAATGTGTGGTCAATGCAGAAAGGAGACTTTTACTCCAGTAATGCCCTTCATTCATCCGGCAAAAATGATAATTGTGTCTATGTTCATCCGTTGATAAAAGATGGGTTACGGTGTTGTTCAGGCATGGACAAACAGTTTCACAAATGAGGAAAGTCAGGCTGTAAATCTATGGGGTTTATTTTGTGTCTTTTTTATTCAATCAAACATACTGTGTTTGAGAGCAAAACTAAATATTTTGTAATTAAAAAATAAAAGTGCGAACGAGGTTGTATCATGGCGAGCAACAGGTCATTTACTGGGTAAGATAACTAATTTAACATCTTAAACTCAGTGACAAGTGAACTTAATTTTTCTCTTGTCTCATGCTCTCCCATCTAAATACGTAACGTTAGCTAAGCCCGTCTGAATAGATTTGATTAGCCAACAGTATAGCTAGCTGCCAGAGCCCCCAATAGTAAAGCGTCAGGCCAATATTTCCAGAGATTATAGATTATTATCAGGTGGGTAACGCACATCAAATCACTAGCCCATTTGGCGGGTTATGATTATGACCGTATGCACACTCAAGTCTATTTGTAGCACTCAGCAGCTGTTCAAAATCATGCCGCGCGCCACATACAGTTTGCCATTCAAAGTTTTCAAAAATACAACGATTTGGGACGGAAGTCTGTACATTTTGACTTCACCCTAGTCTACAAGACTGTGTATTGTGCATTTTAATAACAGGTTTGTTTTGTACTATCTTTAAGACCTGTGCACTGACAATTGCAAAACTTAAATACTTCAATAGTAACAACTGATAATCAGGACTTGTCCACCAGTGCACTGTAGCCTTGCAGAGACTTTGCTTTGAAGATCTTTTAATTAACTAACTTCCACATTTCAATATGCCTCTGACTTCTAAGGGGTGTTTTTATTTGTGACTACTCCCAACAGCCTAGAATTCTATCAGTAGAACATCACATTTTTCTTTTCTGTTTGCAGGAAGAAGATTTGGTGTTGATAGAGGAGGCAACATCTTCAAGGCAAAACCTTAGACCTGATGCAACATCATCCAATGTTGCAATCACCCTCAGGAGGTACACAAGCAAACGCTAAACTGAACATTGTCAATTATCAATTACTATTTTACAAAATTTGCCCTGCATACATTTTTGTCTTTAATATATAGGCACTTGAGGCCCAGTGCCCGATATGTACAGGAATATTTCCAGTGTCAGAAGTATAACTGCCACGCCAGCTTTTGTGGAGAAAGGTAATGGTAATAGTGACTCGCATTAAAGCTTAAAAAAACACCTAAAGCCCGGCTCACACTGTGCGATTTTGGCCACGATTTGGTCGTCTGAGACAAATTTTGAAAATCCTAAAAGATTCTTATAATCCTAGGCTAAAATCTGCAGTCTTTGATCGCTGGTTGGCTGTTGGCTGTTGCGATCAAATTTCACCTCCGACGAAATTCTGGCAGTGTCAGAAGATTTGGCGTAAAGTCCTGCAGTGTGACTACCCCGACGATGAATGTCAAACTGTCTCCGTTTTTCAAGACAAGCTATGAGCAGAATTAATGCTGGAGAATTATTCTATCAGCCGTAAACTCCGGCGCTCCCGTCCTCCGCTCACGGAATTCATCTGATATGTTGCCTTTTCAATATAAACACTGGTTGCGCCGCTGTCTTCATGTGGATGTGTAGAGCTGCATACACTATTCTTCTTAAATACGCCGGTATTGCCGCCGTTCGTATACTTTTCATGATAGCCAACATTTCGGTTCTGCGTGCAATGCAGTTCACAGTTACTGGACGTGTATGGGTAGATAATCTAAAACTCTGGACCCGTTTTTAACTCGTCTTGATTGTCGTACAGTCTGACATTAATGACAACTGAGATCCCATAGTGTGACATGATCATCATGTTCGTACAGTCTGACATGTACAATCCTAAAGGACTTTAAAAAAAATCACAGAGTGTGAGCCCGGCTTAAAAGGGACCATGCTCTGATTTGGATCATGTCTCATGGTAACCTACCTGACTATGTTCATTACATTGGTTCAAAACAGTTCATTGCACATGTATGACAGCCCTGAATCTGAATTAAAGACAAGGGCCTCAGAAGTCTCAGCCAGTTAATAACTTATAACTGGCCCAGAAGTGGGCCAGAACAGGTTTTATTACTGGTATAGATTCTCAGCCATAAGCCTTTAACCAGAAACCCCAAAACTGAGTCAAACTTATCTTGTCCAAATCGTGTGTATAAAGTCATGACAAAATTAAATTCTGAAAATTACTTTGTCATACACAAAACACAATTGTTTATATTAGAACAAAAGTATTAGCATTTGAACACTTTCTAACATTGAAATTAAACTTACTGAAATGTAACTTCTGTTACATTTTATACAGGAAATGATTACTTATAAGACTATTGAATGCTTGGTCTGACAGCAAACATTTAGAGAACAAAAACTTAAAAAATGTTGAGTTATGGAAACCACTTGTAAACCTCTTATAATGACATTATTTAATCTTAAGAAATACAACAGTATGTACAAATGCATGTAGATTTTATTAGTATGTACATTTTAAAAAGTGTATTACAATACACTTGTAAAACTAGTGTTTTACAATAAAAATTATAATAGGTTATATGAATTTAGAAGGTTTGCCCCTGAAAAGTGTTTCTACTGTACAATATTAAATAAATATATTTGTTAAATCAGATGTGGTCATGACTTATGTTTACTACAGTCTTACCAAAAACAACAATCCTTAGCAGGCAGCTTTTAAAGCTGATTTTCCCATTTTATAACCCGCATATTTATATTCTTGGCCAGCGAATTCATTATTGTTGCTGCCATTATTCTCCACACTCCATCTTTGGTGTCTGTCCCACCTTTCATTGCCAACTTGCATATCTGTGAATTAACATTTTATTATTTATTCACTGTTACGAAAAAACAGCAATTATCCATTAAGAATAAGAACAGAGATATATATGAAAAATCAATAAGCCCCAAGAAGCTGTTGTAATATAGAGTGCATAGCCTAAATGAGTACACTTACATTTTACATTTATTTATTTAGCAGAAGCTTTTATCCAAAGCAACTTACAATTGTGGAATGCAATAAATGATTCATCTCAAAGAGGCAAATAAAGCCAGGAATTGCTTGCAATACAAAGTTTCAGCCATTGTTCAGATTTGTACAAGCTAGACAGGGAGAGATTAAGGAAAGAGAGAGCTTTTTTTTTTTAAGATGAAGTCAAATGGTGACGAAAGAGATGAGTTTTCAGCTGTCACTTGAAAATTGTTAGGGAATCAACATTCCGGATTGGGATGGGAAGATCATTCCACCAGCCAGGAATGGTGAACCAAAATGTTCTGGAAAGGGATTTTGTGCCTCTCTTTGATGGTACCATGAGGTGTCGCTCACAAGTAGCTCTCAGACTTCTGGAGGGGATGTAAATTCTCAAAAGTGAGTGGAAGTTGGAGGGTGCTGAGCCTGTGGCTGTTCTATATGCAAGCATCAATGTCTTCAACTTGATGCGATCTGCAACCGGAAGCCAGTGCAGGGAAATAAAGAGAGGCGTGACGTGGGCTCGTCATGTACCAGCCAGGCCGCTGCATTTTGAATCATTTGTAGAGGTTTGATTGTGCATGATGGAAGTCCAGCCAGAAGAGCATATCGTCATCTTCTGATGGTTTCCTTACCTGTTTGAGGTCTGTTGCTTAGTACACCAGTTGTTTCTTCCTTCCCCAGGACATTCCAAGTGGTTGTGCTGGCTATGGCCAATGTTTGTCCAATGGCTCTGATTGATTTCTCATCTTCTCTCAGCTTCACAGTTGCTTGTTTTTCTCTCGTAGAAAGCTCTCTGGTTTTCATGTTTGTTACACGTCTAACTATAAATGTAGTCTGGTCAGGCAAAACCTAAATCTGAAACTGAGCTCAGACATTCCATGCTGTTTGAATAATCAGTGTAATAGGACACACCAGGGAAACAAAACGCACCTGTCAGTCACATGTTCCAATACTTTTGGTAACATGAGCAATGGGTGGGTTCAAACTAAAGGAGCTATCTTCTAAGTTGTGTATCAGATGCAGATGTAAATACCTGGAAATAAAATATGAAATGATGATCTCGTCTCATATTCATCTTTTGATGTCAAACCCAAAAATAAAGGAATTGGCCTCACTGTTCCAATACTTCTGATATAAACATTATTTCTTTAGGTTATAGTTTATTTCATTTGAATAGCATTGTGTAAAGTTCTGTACAAAGGTAAGATTTTGTTTTAAAAACATATGACAGCATAAATGAAATGAATATATTTTCAGTACTTGTCACTCACTATTTCTGACAGTAAATTTCAGTATTGATAAATCACACAGAGTATGACTTACAGTAAATGAGAGGAAAATGTCTGATGTGTTTGATCAATAGGACGAGTGTCATAATTCATAATCATCTGTGTTGGGTTCGCTCTTGATCATTATATGAACATCAGAATAACAGCATCTGTTGATTGTGTCTCGTCAGCTCCTGTGATTCTGGATCCAAACACGGCTCATCCAGGTCTCGTCCTGTCTGATGATCTGACCAGTGTGAGATACAGCAGATATCAACCTGCTCCTGATAATCCGGAGAGATTTGACTGGTGTGAATGTGTTCTGGGTTCAGAGGGTTTCAACTCAGGAACACACTGCTGGGATGTGGAGGTTAAACAGAGTGAATATTGGAGTCTTGGAGTAACTACAGCATCAAACCAGAGGAAGGGATATGTTTTCTTTGACACTCATGTCTGGTGTGTGGTTTGCGTGTTAATCAGGATCTTGATCGTGTGAGAGTTGATCTGGACTATGACAGAGGAATGGTGTCATTCTCTGATCCTGTAACTAACACACATCTACACACATTCACAACCACCTTCACTCACACACTCTTTCCATTCTTTCATTGTTCTTCCTCTCTGAGGATCTTAGCGATCAATAGTCAGTAATCATTACATCTTTAGGTCTGGAGCTTCCTGCTTTCATCTTTCATCAAGATACAATATTTAATCTAGATCACATGAGTAAGAGACTGTTGATCTGAACATCAGATCAGAAAATGAAGTACAATTATTCATCTTTAAAAATGAAAAATTATCAAAACACATGAAGGGTTAAAATAAATCATGTAAATCAAATCTGACCAATGAGAAACAATGTGTCATGAATCCCTGGCCATAACACCCTAGCAACTACATAGCAACCACTCAGAACACCCTAGCAACAATCAAGAGTACACTAGCAACTGCATGGCAACCACCCAGAACACCCTTGCAACTGCATAGCAACCATAACAACACCTAGCAACTGCATAGCAACCATGACAAAATACCCTAGTAACTTTCTAGCAACCACACAGACCACCCTAGCAACCGTGTAGCAATGCCCTTGCTAGCGATCTGTATGTTTGTGTGTCTGAGAGAAACAGCAGGGACTCAAAACTGTTCACACTTTAAAACCACTTCAAACTGCTTTCAGAGCATCAGGCTAGACTTTCTCAAGACAACATCAAAGTTTGTCTACAAACTTCATCTAGTTACATAATAATAATATATTTTCTCTATTGTTATTCCACTGAAAGAGTCGATTCAACACATTTTCAGTGTTTGTTGTAAATGCGTAATTATTTCAGTGAGAGTTTCAGTTAAATGATCGTTTGTTCATTGAATGGATGTAAAATGTTCTGATCCACAACAAAACCCTTACGAAAATTAACCATGATTTTACTACAAATAAATCAGAAAACCATGGTTATTGTAGTATAACCAAGGTAACCACAAATTAACCATGGTTGTGCTACTCTAACCATAGTTTAACCATGGTATTTGTAGTAAAACTGTGGTAATCAACACTGGTAAATGAAAGATTGTGTATCTTTAGACAGATTCATTTGCAGTGTGCCCCAGATGCAATCAACAGGAACTGTCTGTAAAGATTTGAATCAAATGGTTCTTACATTTAGAATAACAAAAGAACAGTACTCCTCAGGAACTTCTTGTAGATTGCAGGATCTCCAGCGGGAGGTCCTGACAGTATCTATTGTTTCTAGCCATTTGTCTTTAGGTATAAAGTATTATCTTAAAGACAGAAGCTTGGGAGTACTTTGGAGAAGCTATGGAGCACTTTGATAGAAGCTAGGACTCTTACAAGGGTTAAGATTGTTTGAAGGAATAGATGCTAACATCACTGCTGAAGAACTGCTACTCTACAACCTTCAGTAAATTCTTAAGGACTTTGGTCAAGCTTACTTCTTTTATGTATTAGAGAAATCTAGTACATTGGCGAGCCACCCAAACGACTGCTTAGCCAAATAACAAAGACAGTGACTTCTACTGTAATTTTACGAAGCTACGGGAATACTTTTTGTATGGAAAAAGAAAAAAAAAAAAAGGCTTTATTCAACAATTTGTCTCCTCCGCATCACTGTAGCACCATTCTGGAGAGTATCCACTGTATGTAAACTGTGTATGCTGCTCTGTGTCAGCCGCACCACACGGATACACTTTCTATGTTTATGTTTATTTACACTTTGAATTGAACATCATACACAGTTTGTGTACAGTGGATACACTCCAAAATGGCGCTACAGTGATGCGGACGATACGAATTATTGAATAAAGTCTTTTTTTTTTTTCCATACAAAAAGTATTCTCGTAGCTTCAAAAAATTATGGTTGAAGCCCTGATGTCACATGGATTATTTTGCTGATATCTTTGCTACGTTTCTGGAGGTTGATCGTGTTAATTACATTGCTGTCTACAGGAGGGTCAGAGAGCGGTCTGAATGCATCAAAAAATATCTTAATTTGTGTTCCAAAGTCGAACAAAGCTTTTACGGGTTTGGAACGACATGGGGGTAAGTGATTAATGACAAAATGTTCATTTTGGGGTGGAGTAACCCTCTAAATCTACCAAGTTCTCAGCAGATGACATGGTCTTTTAAGGGACAAAATTGACCAGGCCCTAGGTGCAACCCATTTGGGCCCCACATGTGTGTTCGCTGGCTGATTTCAGCGGTAGGTAAAAGTTCGCTGGGAAAAGTCAATATTATAGTACACAGAGAAAGAATATACACATTCATTTGAATTTAAACAGTAGATTTATTTGTGTAGTAGTGTGTTGCATAAAAAGACAAAATTCACATTTGCATGTCTATTTTTACATACTTCTTTCATGAAGACAAACATAGTTAACAGAAAATTGGCCCAAAATGAGAGAGAGGGAAAAAATACTATTGCTGCAAGTTTCCATCTTCTTGGTGGACATTGGTTTGTTTTTGTTTGTTTACTTTCTTCTTAACTCCATTCCAGCGTCTATGGCTATAATCATGGTGAGAACCAGTTAATCCATACCCAAAGTCAATTCATACACAATTCTGTCTTACAAGTTGGGGAGGGGGATTTATAATCTTAAATTCATCTAACCTGTATGTCTTCGGGCTGTGGGTGTAAACCTCGGTGTAAACCCACATAGACACAGGGAGAACATTGCAAACTCCACACAGAAAGGCCTCCCCTCCCTCCTGGGGCTCAAACAGGCGACCTTCTTGCTGTGAGACAACAGTGCTAACCTGGTGGACATTGGTAGATCTTTGAGTATACAGGTATGTTTGACAGATTCATATGAACTTCACTGTAAGGCATCTCTTTAGTGTGAATTCTCACGTGACCATTAAATTCTCGTTTACAGGTGAAACTTTTTCCATATTGAGAGCAGCTGAAAGGCTTTTATCCAGCATGACTTAACATGTGAGTCTCAAGGTATCCTTTACGTGAGAAAGACTTTCCACACTGAGAGCAGCTGAAAGGCTTTATCCCAGCATGAATTAACATGTGATTCTTAAGGTTTTCATTACATGTGAAAGTTTTTCCGCACTGAAAGCAGCTGAAAGGCTTTTCCCCAGTATGGATTCTCATGTGTTTCATAAGGCTTCCTTTATGTTTGAAAGTGTTTCCACACTCAGAGCACATGAAAGGCTTTTCTGAAGAGTGAGTTACCAAATGATCCTTAAGGTGTCCTTTCTGTGTAAAACTCTTTCCACACTGAGAGCAGGTAAAAGGCTTTATTCCAGCATGAATTAACATGTGATTCTGAAGGTTTGTATTACGTGTGAAAGTGTTTCCACATTGAGAGCAGGTGAAGGGCTTTTCTGAAGAGTGAGTTACCAAGTGGTCCTTAAGTTGCCTTTTTTTTGTAAAACTCTTTCCACACTGAGAGCAGCTGAAAGGCTTTATTCCAGCATGAATTAACATGTGATTTTTAAAGTTTTCGTTACATGTAAAAGTGTTTCCACACTGAGAACACCTGAAAGGCTTTTCCTCACTATGGATTCTCATGTGCTTCATAAGGCTCCTTTTATGTTTGAAAGTGTTTCCGCACTGAGAGCAGCTGAAAGGCTTTTTGACGTCTGTTATTTGAATGCTGCAACTCACTGATTTTTCTTCATTGACATCATGATCTTTCTGATCCTGATGTTTCTCCTCCACCTCATTCAGATCTTGTCTTTCTTCTTTCACTTTCATCAGGCCTAGAATGAAATGATGAAAAAGATGAAAATCAATTGGAGCATTTGGAAAATAAAAAGATAAAATATTTGTGCACAGACAAAAACTGTCCCTGTTCACACAGATCCATGAAAACAACTAAAAACACTGTATTATGCTGACAGGTCAGTAGTTGGCGACGTCAGTTTGTAAAGAAACACTATGTGCATATAGACGAACACGTAATACACATGTGCATGATGTAACTTTCACAAACGGGGATCCATTTCACAATGCTGTTGTCTGTATGTGAAATTTAAAAAAAAAATGCTCAGAAACAAATTTCCATTTTTAGAATATTGTTGTGTAAATAATGTGAAGTATTGTGAAAAGTACTTGTCTGATCTACATTATTTTACAGCTGTCTACAGGGAATCTGCAGGTATCAGCACTTCAAATTTAATACTTTTTAAAGGGGAACTGCATGTGTGACCTATGCTGGCAAAATGAGTCAGAATGTGCACAGGAAAATTTGGAGCTACAGGCAAAAACAGTGAAAAATGTTTAGTTTGGTCGAATTTGAGGTTTTCAAAAAATGAGTTCATTAAAGGTGCCACAGAATGAAAAACTGTCTTCACCTTGGCATAGTTGAATAATAAGAGTTCTGTACATGGAAATGACATACAGTGAGCCTCAATCACCATAGTTTCCTCCTTTTTATGTAAATCTTGTGATTAAAAAAGACCACTGAAAAACAGGCGAATCAGAACATAACACCGACTGTTACGTTACAGTCGGGATCACTAATAGTTACGCCCCCAACATTTGCATATACTCGCCCATGTTCTAGGTCAGCCGCCAGCCGAACCATCAGAAGTTCTGCAGGTATTGTAAATAAACAAGCGAGGACAACAGAGAAAATGGCAGATCATGGAAATAAATGTTATGTTCCAGGCTGTGCAGGGGATGTGAAGTGCAGGGATGGGTTGGT
>JAFVLL020029877.1:0-45478 GCA_021397915.2 Tor tambroides
CAGACCTACTGGAGTAATAATAATATAGTAAATAATAATATAGACTAGTAAGTAATTGTAAATGTGTGAAGTTGCATATAAGCTCATTATAACTAAATCATTATTATGGTTTCTATGGCCATAGGACCTGCAGTTCCTAAAAGGATTTAAGTTTACTACTAGACTAAAAACAGTTAAAGTTAGCAGGTGCATAAGACAGCGCTACGTCTCACTTCAAAACACAATAGACTACACTTTTGTGTATAATTATCTGTCAGGGTCTTTGGGAAAACAATAAAAAGCAAGATTTTCACTGTCACACTGATAGTTTTTGCAGTGGATTGCCCAACTTGCGTTATTTTATTCCACTTTAACCTCTCTTTCGTTGTTATTCTGTCTATTTCTGTATATCTGTAAAGTTGTCCAGTTGGAATTTTCACCCCAAAATGGCGGCCGCTCTACCGAAGCGCCACCTAGTGACTGTTACCCGAAAAGCATTAGAGTTTCGCCTCTTGGTATTCTATACTCTTTGGTTCAAGTCGGACTAAATTTCTAACCGGCATGCACTGCTTCAAGTCAGCCGCCGATCGGTCTGCTAAGTGCTGCATGAAGTCGAACACGCCTATTGATTCCGGAAAATCACTGGCAGTGTGAATGAACCAAAATCAGACCATCCCTGGACAAATCACGGGACACATTTTCCGTGTATTTTCCGGAATGGCTGTGTGAAAGAGGCTTTACTAGTCTCTTTGTACAGTACGAGTGCTACCAAGGAGGAACTAGATACTAGATTTGACAAAGTTTGCAAGGTCTGTGGCTGAAAAGAGTTTTGATGAAGCAGTCATGTAGCTGACATGACACATCTGCTGTGCATTTCACTATAGGCTGGGTGACACCTGTGTCAGCCTGACTCTCATTCTCATGTCCAAGCACTGGTGATGTATTGTTAAAATTGTGCTAGAAATGTTGATTCAGTCCTATTGGATTCTGACTGCGAAACAGGTATGTAATTAAAATTAGTCATGCAGTTCTTTTATAAGCCAAAAACAATTTCAGGTGACTTACTACATTTAAGGTATAGAGTAGTTTGTGGTTTCCCCTTTTTCTGGTTGTTTGGATAATAATTAAAGGTGCAGTAGGACATCTTGGAAAATGCTAACTTTAGCCTGATAGCACTGAAAGCGTACGTCCCACCCTCCCTGCAAATTGCCGTCCAAAGCCACGCCTCCTGAACGTATATACACAGACAGACCAGACAACCAGAGACAACATTACTACAATACATCATGTGTCATTCACCGGTGAGAAAACTTTATAGTACAGTTAGTAACAGTACTACAATACCAGGAAGGAAGGTCAGGTTGTTAATGTTTGTGAACGCGCTGATGACGTATCCTGTCTGTGCGAACAGGCTGCGCCGAGGTATGCAAATATATATGTTGACAGGCAGATCGTTCCAAGCATTTTGATTGGGCAAAAATTTCTTGGTCCTTTGCCTTCCACAGAATATATAAATATAGATAAATACATTTAGACCACTTAGCTTAATGATTGCTATCAGGATGTGAAGAGACTTTCAACCAGCATAACAAAAAATGTTTCTGAAGACAATCACCTATATTGCACCTTTAGCTAATTTTGTATTTATATTTAATCTAAAAATTATGTTTTTGTTTGGAAACACTCTCCATCCACAATAATCTCACTATACATTCATGAAACTTCATAAAAGCTCACTAAAATGATACTGTGAGACCAGACATACAGTAACAAAATTCTGACTTTTTTTTTTTTTTTTCTGGCACAGTTGTATAATCAAAATATCCCATTACTCATTTACACGTCCAGGTTGCACACAAAATTTCCGTTCCATGTATGATTTATCACACAACCGATCTCATGTTTTACCACAGGATAGCAATTGTAAATATATTTTTTTTTATATATATATTTTTTTTTTTGGCTGAGCAGTCTTTGCTGAGCTAAAATGCCCCAAATCATAGGTAAATGTCTTTTTTAATGGATCCAGAATAAAGACCTTAGTCCAATATGGCCCTGGACCTAAAATGAATTTGAAAGCAGTCCAATGAGTAAAGCAGTAAAATGAATTTGAAGCAGCAGAAGTCCACTTCAATTCTGTGTGGTAAATAGAAAAAACCCATCCTCAGCCATCTGTCACACTTCCTACAATTATCATTAGCTGAGAATTTATCTCATGCCTTCACGATTAAATGCTAAATAACAGATTTTCATTAATTATGGAATTGTATTATGAGAACATTAATTAGTGTAATATCCATTATCAACACTCAAATGGTACAATTTGCATAGAACATAATACTCAAAATGCATTATCCTGGCACTGCGTATTTCTGTAATAATGTGATAAGATACACTGGATGCCAGTCAAGGAGTCTATGGCCAAACATGCTTTGATGTGGACATAACTGAATATAAAATCCACTCTTCTGCAGAGGCCTAAACATCAAAGAATCTCTTTCTCTCTATTCCCACCACATCTCACCTTCCCTGACTGGGGCGTTTCTTCCTCTGCAGTCTCCACACATCACTCTTATATCAAGGGCATGCACTGTTTGGGCAAAATCCTGTTTTCATTTAACTGATGTGTCGAAATGAGAAAAAAAAATTCTGTTGGAGAAAGGCCTTTAAAACATAAATAAGAACACAACAAGAGAGAGATAGGAAGAGGTAGAATACCAGTTTCTTGCTGTAGTTATTTTGTCATTAAGCACTTGAGACTGGCAAGGTTCTGGGATTAGTGGATATCTGGGTTTTAGTAAAGCATCTGTGGAAGCTTCAGGGCCATTCTTTGATGCAGAACTGGAATATCACTGCTGAAGGCAAAAACAGTTTAAATGAGCCAACACTAGTTTGCTGGTCTCTCAGGTTGGTCAGTCTTGTCTGTTGGCTGTTTTTTTCAGCTTGGCCAAGCTGGGAGACTGGCTAAAGACCAAGTTGTATTGTTTTTCCAACATCTGGGTTTGTTCTATATTAAAATTTACCAGTAAGACTAACTCAAGCCTGTTTTACATATAGTGTGTGAAAGGGGCATTGATGCGGGTTCATTCATTTTGGTGAATTGTGCACTTCTGGAACGTGACAATCCCAGTGTGAATTCTGTAACCTGTTAATAATAAAAGTACATTTTTGTCTACTATTGTTTTTTGCTGGGTTGCAACACTTCCTGGGTTGCATCATATCATGTGCCAAAGATAGCCAGAGATATTGTCAAATGCATCAAATATTGTCAATAATAAGAGGATTTGGCATTTCCAATTAATGCAGGCCTGTTACATTCTTCTTATTATTAGGCCTATTATTATTATTAGGTTACTTTTATTATTGAATTACAATTAATTTGCTCCACAATAATTTCATAGCATCATCGCATAACTGACGTACTGTGAGGATAATAAAAGATTAGGCTATTAGCTTACTCATTAAAAATGTTTTTTAAAAAGATTTTTTTTAAAAAAAAAACAGGTCTATAATTTATATAGCTAACAGTATGCTGTCAGTTTTTACAGTTTTTTTTTTAATTTTTTTATTTACTTTCACTTTTTGTAGGCTATATTGAATTGACTGAGGTTAAGATGTTCACCAGCATAAAGTCTGCACATTGCTTGTGTGATACAGTGCCTTGCGGAAGTATTCATACCCCTTCATTTTTTTCACGTTTTGTTATGTTGCTGCCTTATGTTAAACTGCTTTAAATTACTTTTTTTCCACTCCATACACCTTAATGACTAAGCAAAAGACAGGTTTTTAACATCTTTGCAAATTCATTAAAAAATAGAAAACTTAAATGATTCCATTGCATAAGTATTCATACCCTTATCTGGGACAGATGAAATTTAGCTCAGGAGCATTCATATCACTTGTAGATGTTACTATACTTTGAGTGAAGTTAACCTGTGGCAAATTCAATTGAATGGGTATGATTTGGAAAGGCACACAAGTCTTAATAAAAGGTCTAACAGCTGAAAATGCATATCAGAGGAAAAACCAAGCCCTGAGGTCAAAAGAACTGCCTGTAGAGCTCAGAAACAGGATTGCATCAAGCCACACATCTGGGGAAGGGTTCAGAAAAAATTCTGCTGCATTGAAGGTTCACAGAAGCATGTAGTCTCCGTTACCCTTAATGGAAGAAGTTTGAAACAACCAGGACTCTTCCTAGAGCTGGCCTCCTGGCCAAACTGAGCAACTGATGGAGAAGGGCTTTGATTAGAGTGGTGACCAAGAACATGATGGTCACTCTAATTGAGCTCCATGATCATATGTGGAGACAGGAGAAGCCTACAGAAGGACAAACATCACTGCAACACTCCACCAATCTGGGCTTTATGCTGGTGTGGCAAGAATCAATCCTCTCCTCAGAGAAGACACATGAAAACACACTTGGAATTTGCAAAAAAAAGTACCTAACAGACTCTCAGACTGTGAGAAACAAGATTCTCTGGTCCGATGAACCTCAATTCCAAGCATCATGTTTGAAGGAAACCAGACACTGCTCATCACCTGAAGAGTACCATCCCAAAAGTAAAGTCTGCTGGTAGCAGCCTAATGCTGTGGGACTGTTCTTCAGCAGCAGGTACTGAGGGACTCATCAGAGTAGAAGAAAAGCTCAATGCACCATATTAAGATAGCCTTAAAGAAAACCCAGTACAGAGAGTTCAGAACCTCAGACTGGGCAGAAGCTTCACCTTCCAACAGGACAATGACCCTAAGCACACCGCAAGAGTGGCTTATAGACAACTCTGTGAATGTCCTTGAGTGGCCCAGCCACAGCCTGGGCTTGATCCCAATCAAATATTTCTGGAGAAACCTGAAAATGTGCATCTGCCCCCATCCAACCTGACAGAGCTTGAGACCTGAAGAAGTGAGGAGAAGAATGGCAGATAACTGCCAAATGTGCTGATGTGCAAAGCTTGTCGGATCATACGCAAAAAACTTGAGGCTGTAAAGGTGCTTCAGTTAAGTACTGAGTTAAGGGTATGAATACTTATGCAATGTACTTATTTCAGTTTTTTTATTTTTAATAAATTTACGAAAAAGTTGTGACAATTCTTTTTTTGCTTTGTCATTATGGTGTATGGAGTGTAAATTGATGTGGGAAAAAAAGTAATATAAAGCAGTTTAACAAGGCAGCAACATAAAACGTGAAAAAAATGAAGAGGTATGAATACTTCCACAAGGCACTGTATCCATTGGAAATATGCTTGCTGACAATACTGGAATTTCTAAATTCAATATGATACTTTGAAAAATATTGATATTCAATACTATTTTTGATAACGTGGAAAAACTGCCGCAAAATTAAAGGCATAACATTTTAGATTTTTATTGAAAGATAAATATAACAAGGCTAGAACATGACAATGAGGTATATTTTTACATTAATGAAAACTTCTTGAGTTGGTAAAACACTGGAAAAAAAGTTTACTTTTCTTTAGAGAGAAGTATTATGACGTTATGAAGTAAAATGTGATAATGCATGCATTAATGCATTTAGTTGTAAATCTGCATGTCAGATTTGCTCTTCCTTAAGCCACAGTGAGTTTTATGTAGTTTTAAGTTACTGGGAAACCAAACACTCCAAATCTCAACTGACCTGCAAAATGCCCACCAATATCTGTGTTTACTTATCTGTGTTTACTTGCATGACTCACTAAGAGCACAGACTAGCTGCAACCACACAGTCATTGGTGCACTTCCCAAAAAGCACTATTAAAAAAGTATGATCGCAAGCTCTGTCGATACTAACACAGTTCCAATGAACACTCGCAAACAGTCTCGCAAACTTTTGTGGTTGGAACTACAGCTCTCAACCTAGTTTCTTGTTAGTAAGATGTGGACTTCAATAGATCATGCTCCTGAGCAAAATACATCTACATCTTTTAGATTTTCTGCTCTATAATCTCAGAGTATGATTTAAGAGGGAAACTGCAATTAAATCAAACATCTGAATAGAGAACAAAAAGTAGTCCTCAGATGCCATGTTCATTATTAACAGCAACAATCTGACATTTATTCAGTCTTAAGCTAGTTAATTAGCTGAAGTTATTACACAACTATGCATGACAATGTGGGTTTTGGGTTTCTTTTGGGAAATTTGGGTTTCTTTTATTACTAAAAATAAATAAACAAGCTCTGCCCCGGTTGACAAAATGTAATGCAAAAGTAACGTAATGCATTACTTTCCATAAAAATTTACAAAGTAACTCAATTAGTTACTTTTTATGGAGTAACGCAATATTCCCCAACACTGGTCATGATTATCTAGTTTCTTTTTTCCAATGATGATAGTTAAGAAATTAGTTATGTAGTTATACAGGAAATGTCCCCCAGATCAGTGTATTAATTTGAAGCACATTTCCATGTTCAAATTCACATCCCCAAATCTCTGCAGTAAGCCTTGAAGCACAAATACAGCCTACCAGTCCATTTTAGGTGTCAATAAAGTCTTACGACTCCAATATTATCACTCTCATAATTATATACTCTCATAATATTTTCATAGGGCTGTAAAAGGTGGAAGGTCACTAGGTCAGTCCCTCAAAGAGTGAGCCATAAGCTATCAGCCTCCCAACAGCTCAATCCATTCCTAGCTCTGCACTGCACAAATTAACTAGTGCCCTATTCCGACACCCAGTTTAGCTTTGTAAAGACCTTCACGGATTGGGAGCCATTGTTCCAGAGGGACTACCATGTGTACTGGAAGTCACTTTGAATAAAAGCATCTGTTGAATGACTGTAATAAAGTGAAATTGCACATGAATGTACACTAGTCTCCTGTGAAAACCTAGAAACAACATTCGGTGGCTTTACCTCTGTCCTGGCATGCTGCATGAGTCCTAAATAATTAACTGTGAGTCATTAAAGAGCTTCTAATGCTTGCAATAATCTGTGTATCCGCTCTTAGATCGATAGCTAATGACCGTGACAGAGTCGCATCTAGGTAGTGAGGATGCAAAGTGGCACTATAAATACATGCCACTGTCATTATGCTTAAAGGGGAAATGTGTAATTTACTGTGGCACAAGAAATGGCATCACACTGGATCCATTCATTCTAATCACTACATTCAGAGATAAAATGAGGAAGGGTTTGTTAATAAAGTGTGTCCTCACAGGTGTGGAGCTGAATCTCCTTTTGGTTATGCGCCCCTTAGTTACTATTGCTGTCCCTGTAAACCATTCCCAACAGCAATAGCAATTTGTTATCAGAAAATCTGCAGAAAAGTAATCAGGTTGAGTGAATTACCTCAGGAAATACTGCATAATATCAGGATTATCCTTGCTTTTACAGTATATGTAATTATATATTTAATTATGAAATAAAATAAAATAAAACAATGATTACAATTATAATAACAATTATTATTATTATTATTATTATTGTTATTATTATGATAAATAATTTTCCTTTTTTATTATTCAAATGTGTTGATAGGGCCACAATTACATTAGACATTGTCAACAAGAACTTTAACTTCTTATTTAGTATTAGTTTTCAGTTGTATTGTTTATATAGTATGTTAATTCTGTGGATACACTGCTGAACCTGAGTACAATTTCATTCTCATGTCAACATGCATAGAATGACAATAAAGAGTGAAACCTTATTATTATTATTATTATTATTGTTATTATTATTATTATTATTATTGTTGTTGTTGTTGTTGTTGTTGAATAAAATAAAATAAAAGATCCAGAACAGTAATAATAATAATAATAATAATTATTATTATTATTATTATTATTATTATTGTTGTATTTTTAATAATTGATTTTCCATAAAACAAACATGTATCATAATAAGTATTGTTATAATCCGAATTTTTGGGTATGTTATGATATTTATTCTTGTATCGCCCAATGTTAAATGGCTACATGAGAGAGAAACAAGGCAGTGTTCTGGATGGATTTTGGTTCTCTGAACTAAAACGCTGCAAAAATTGGCTAGATCTGCTTAATGATATGAGAGTGCTGTGAATAATCTAAACTCAAACACACAGACAGCTCGCTACAAAGTAACAATGCAGTCTTTTACTCATTTCAATCTCTCAGTTCAATCTCCTTAATAGCATGCTGTAATACTAGTAATGAGATTTTATAGAGATATTTCCTCAAGTGCTTTTGTTTACACTGACCACGTCCTGAGAAGTGTAATCATATCTGTTTTGTGTTACTGTATCTCATATCTTCAATACAGGAAACTGATGTACTTTATCAAAACAAAGTGTAACATGCGCCTCTAATATCACAACAGTGCACCAAAGTTGCTGTCCTTTTCATCCCATAGCGAACCACTAAAACTTGCAAAATTGGCTCTTTCTTTTCCATTTCACTGTAATCAAATCATCAATTCAGTCAGAATCACCCTGAGGGCGGCGATTTTCAACACAGTGTGATTCAATAGGCAGATGACCACTTAGTGTGTGTGGCGACCACATTAAACAAGACGAAGGAAGATCAATGGCAAGTGTTTTCCCATAACCCTGGTAAAGATGTACCAGTAACTTTTTTTTTTTTTTCTGTGGTTCATGTTACTGATCACCAAAACTGCAGCTATGAGAACAACCTCGAGCGAACCAACATCCAGTGCAATGCAAAACTCAAATGCCAAAAATAAATCCAGTGATGTTGTTGAACTTCACAGATGAGTAGCTTTAATATAAAAATAGAGAGATATCAGAGAGATATCCCTGATCAAACAATCTTAAAAGACTGCTAATAGAATTTCTGCGGGATCACAGAATATATATATATATATATATATATATATATATATGTATATGTGTGTGTGTGTGTGTGTGTGTATAATTATTTCTTAACATTTCATGAATAAATAAATAACCAGTTCATCCAGTATGATCTCATTAGCCTAGCACCATTACGATATAAATTCCATTAGCATTCCTTTAAGGTTTTCTAACAAGGGAATTCAATAAAGATATATTTAAGTGTGTTTTTAAAGCCTTGAAAACTTCTCCTAAGCCATAAGCATTCAAATCCGTGAGCTCTAAACGCGAATACGCAAAACAGGAGTTTCACTCGTGATCTATTCGTTAGAGCGATGTTCCTGTGGCATCCAGTAGCAAACCAGTATGCGCCAAAGTTGAGCATATCATGAAAGCATCTACAAATCGGGACATGAGGTACAGCTGCCCAGAGCCGCACTTTCCCCCAAAGCACGTTCTCACACACAAACCCACGCAAAAACAGCGCTCTCACTGACCCTTCTGCTGCTTGAAGGACTGTATGGATCCAGAATGATGCACCATGGTGGTTCCCGATAGAGGTCCTCGCGTGCAGAAGATGAAGGCAGGATACATGGGAAAGTATGGAGCGATCGCGTAGGTGTCTCTCCTCTGCGCAACCCAACACCTGTCTACCCTCACGCTCCACCATCCGGGGCTGTTGTCATGGTTACGTACTGTAAGAGGAAGGATGGACACCCTTCAGTGGCTCGATGGAATGACCCGCGGTCTGGGGGGCGTTCACATAGGACTTGCTGTTGCGTTTCGTCTGCGCTATTTTTACTTGTTAGACACATGTACACATGCGTCAGACGGACGTCTTTCACTGTTATGTACGTCGAGTCTTGCTCTCCCGGTGTATTGCGTTTAAAGACATGCTGTTAAGTTAAAAACAGCTCAACTTTTAAAAAAACACATCTCCCATGCGTTCTGTTCCATTCCAATTATGTCGAGCTGTTTTTGGACGCAAGAACGCTCTGTGTGATGAGGAGATGAAATAACGATACGGGCGTGACGAATCTCAGGGGGAATCGTGTCAATACTATACCTCCAGGGAATAATGCACCAATAATATTTATCATTTCCAACTATTTTCTCTTTTTTATTAAACAGTTTCGTCCATCAATTTAAACAATATTGTTTTAGCATAGTTTAGACCAGGAGTGTACGTTTAAAAAAGTGACCTACTGTCTCTCATCAATTTGATGTTATAGTAACATGGTAAATTATTTTAGCCTATGTCAAAATATAGTAGTGAAATCTTTGTAAAAGTGTAAGTGAGCGTCCACAGTTGACGTGCTCTCAAAAACAGTTAGACAAAGCAGGACAGATAAGAACCTAGGTGACAAAATTAGGTTATAAAAACGTTGTTGAAACGAAATGGTTCTAAAACGGTTAAATGTGCAGGTTTCTTGTCGTGATCAGAATGTTACTTAAAAGTTACAAAAACATTTCTTACAACGTTCTAACTTTTTTTAAACAAATATAACTTTATTTGAATGTTTATGGTTAAAGATTGTTAAAATGTCCAATTTTCTTGTTGATTTTAATGTTGTCTAAATGTTACAAAAACATTTCTTGAAATCTTTTTTTTTCCCCCTGATGATATTAGTGGTTAATATAGAATAACGTCCTGTCGTGCCACTGTAAATAAACACTAACCCAATTGCTAGAGCTATATGTGGTTTGTACAGTGGCCCAGTAGCGCACAACACAACAAAATTGCTAATTTCATTGTTTTGTGACTTGTTTCCATTGTGCTTTGCTGATTTTGTTGTGTTGTGGTTTGTTTCCGTTGTGTTGTGACTTGTTTCCATTGTGTTGCAACCTATTTCCATTGTGTTGCGGCTTGTTTCTGTTGTGTTGTGCTAATTTTGTTGTGTTGTGGCTTGTTTCCATTGTGTTGTGACTTTCCACTGTGTTGTGCTAATTTAGTTGTGTTGTGGCTTGTTTCCGTTGTGTTGCGATTTGTTTCTGTTGAGTTGTGCTAATTTTTTGTGTAGCGGCTTGTTTCCATTGTGTTGTGCTAATTTCATTGTGTTGCGGCTTTTTTCCGTTGTGTTGTGCTAATTTAGTTTCGTTGCGGTTTGTTTCCATTGTGTTATGACTTGTTTCCATTGTGTTGTGCTAATTTCGTTGTGTGGCAGGTTGTTTCTGTTGTGTTGCAACTAGGGGTGTACGATATGACGATTTTTGATCGTGGACGATAAAAATGTCTCCACGATCTGCTTTTGAAGAAATATCGTAGTATCGTGCTACAGCGCACATTATATCAATTACAGCTCTGGCCCCTCCGTCTCTATATACTGTATAACACGACATACAGCGGTAGAGTTACTCTGACAGGACACTGCACTTATTTGCGATCGCAAAAGTACATTATTTGCATACAAGCCTTGCCGGTTAAATGTTTCATTCGCGCGCTGGTCTGACGTGCGCTTTTTCTGAGCGCATACACCCAATGCGCGCGAACTAAAAAGCCTGTCTAACAGCGCCTGATTACTGAACTAAGTTATCTTTTGCGCTAATACTGTCAAAACACACAAGGTTTACATATAGACTGAGTTGGTTATGTCTAAAATGAAAGTAAACAGTTCAGAGAAAAATGGATACGTGCCTGTATATTAGATGCGTGCAGGTCTTAAAGGGACAGTATTAAACATGCAGCCGACTGTCATTAAAGGGATAGTTCACCCTAAAATTTAATTTCTGTCATTATTTACTCACTCACATGTTGTCCCAAACCTCTATTAATTTCTTTCTTGTGCTGAACACAAAAGAAGATATTTTGAAGAATGAGGGTAACCAAACAGTTGCTGGTCCACATTGAATCTGATAGTAGGAAAAAATCATATGGAAGTCACTGTGGACCAGCAACTGTTTGGTTTTCCATGTTCTTCAAAATAGCATTTATGTTCAGCAGAAGAAAGAAACTCACTCAGGTTTAAAACAACTTTTGAGTAAATGATGGTATAAAAATAAAACATTATGACAGAATTGACAGACAGATGACAGAATTTTTATTTTTGGGGGAACTATTCCTTTAACGTTGATAAAACAACAAAATGCAAAGAGAAAAATCACTCACTACTCTTGACTGAAAAACTTGAATACAGTTGCTTTAGGAATCAGTCTATATAGTTTTTTTATTTTTATATTTGTTCATTCAATTTCATTGAATTCTCCTGCTAAATACACCCATTGTACCTGAAAATAAAGCACTGTTTGTTTTATTTGTATATTATGTGTATTTGTAATGTGTATCTTTCTTCTTATTTTTTAATAAGAAAGATAAAATAATGACAAAGATTTTTATCTTCGCCCACTTTGGCCTAAATATCTGCCATGTCTTTTTTTTTGTTACCTTGAAAGGTTTTGTCTTTCTAGTTTGGTTGTAATGCTCAGACAACTTGTAAAACCAAAATAGTAAAACCAACATGACAAAGAATCGTGATAAAATCGTGAACTGTGATATTTCTAAAAAAAAAATCGTGATATGATATTTTTTCCATATCGCCCACCCCTAGTTGCAACTTATTTCCATTGTGTTGCAGCTTGTTTCCATTGTGTTGTGCTAATTTCGTTGTGTTGAGGCTTGTTTCCGTTGTGTTGTGCACTACTGGGCCACCACAGGGCCGGCTCCAGGCATGGGCAGGGGTGGGCTGAGCCCACCCAAATGACAGTCTTGCCCACCCAATCAGAATTAGATAAAGATTACGTTAATTTATTTGTGCATGGATTAAATCTAATCCGAAGTGGACTGTATTTTGAGAAGTTTAAACTATAGCTTGAGGCTGCCCAAACAATCATAAAATAATGCCAGAAAATTGCAGAATTTTTCTAGCTGAATGCAAGGCGCGCTGAATTCACGCGGAGGCTTCAGTCTATTGCAGAAAAGCAGAGGCTGACAACGAGCGAAAACGGGCAGAAATATGTGCGTGCTATCACGGGGAGTTTGCGAGTTATGAGGAGTTTACAACACAAATATGTATCATAAGCGGCATGCCCATTCAAAGTGAGGGGGCACGTGCCCCCTCAGATTTTTGAGCCAAGTGGATTTTGAACGCAGCTTCCAAAAGACAAAAAATAGCCGATTAATATTTTCTATTTAATATAATCACACCGGCATGATTAGATCATTCAGTGCATAATATCAGCTGCTAAATTCAAATCTGCCTTCCCTGGCTGGCTCTGAGCCAGAGAGAGACTCATTTTTACAGCTCTGCGCATTATAACCAATCACACACGATTCTGTTGAGCTTATGAATGCAATGAGCAATCAGAGGTGTTCAGATGAGTCATCGCTAAAATGCCGGTGTTTTCTTCACTTGCTCACTGACTGAATACCTCTTTCTGGTGAATTCTCTCGTCAGAAACAACAAAGTGTAAATGTGTGTACGAATCTGTAAGTAAGATATTAATTTAATAGTGTAAACAGCTTCAGTGATTTTAATGGGAGTTTTTGAGAGTGCTTGAACTCTACTGTCAGTAAACATGTTCTTTAATAATGTAAATGC
Source organism: Tor tambroides (assembly GCA_021397915.2). Classification (NCBI taxonomy): domain Eukaryota; kingdom Metazoa; phylum Chordata; class Actinopteri; order Cypriniformes; family Cyprinidae; genus Tor; species Tor tambroides. The sequence continues at coordinate 13,279 of JAFVLL020029877.1, forward strand.
TCTCTTTCTGTACAATGAAAGTGTTATGATTAGTTGCCTAACTTACAATATTTTTATTCACATTAAAAGTTAATGTTAAATTCACATTAAATATAAAGTCAGTCGTATTAAAATATGTTATGGCATTAATTAAGTAAACAGACAGGATTTTATGCATAGTTAATAGATTATATTATTGGGTTACTTTGACCATCACCCACTAGATCAACTAACATAATCTATAAAGGTGAGAATCAAGATATTTCATGATATGCGTTTGAGAATGTTTCGAATAAAAAGGAAAAAAAAAAAAAATCATATGCTGCTGTGGCTGCTGTGTGTCACACAACGACCCATGGCTCGTCTGTAATATCCAGCAAACTATTCATTTTATTTTTATTTTTATTTTTTTTCCTGCCGTTTTGAATTGAAAGTTGGGCTGTCATTTACGTGATTCATGTAATTCATAATTATTGTGACGACAATAGCATTTTTCTGTCTTGTTTTCAATTAGGAATACAACTAAAATTGAATGGGTGCATATTTTAAAATAAAAATATTATTTGCAGTTCAGAGTGATTACTTTACAAAAAAAATCTTATTATTTATTTCTTTCTTTTACCATTACCATAGTGGTCTGGTGTTAATATTTTCCTCAAAACAATAGTCTCCCTAATATTCTAGATATGATTATGGCCTTGTTTGGTATAAATAAATAAAGTTAGTTGAAAAAATCACCAGTGTAGAAACAATGATCCAGAGAAAGAGAACAAAGAAGTTTTTTTAAAATTATTATTATTCAATAAAGAAAAAAATGCTTATTTTGTTGTGAAAGTGCATGATATTCTAGGCTGCCCATGAAACACATTTTTCCAGTGTACATATAACAGCCTATAGTTAATATAGCAATATCTACAATCTACAATACCTATAAATATCTAGACTTTTCCCCCTTGCAACTGCCCCCCCCCCCCCACAAAAAAAGAGCCCATCCAAGATTACTACCAGCCCACCCTTCTATAGCTGTCAAGAACCGGCCCTGGGCCACCATAGGTTGTTTATGTTTGATAGTTTTCACAAAAAATAAGAAAAATTAAAATAGGGCTACACAGCTACAGGTACATTTACAGGTACATAAATACATTTGCGCTACACAGCTACAGGTGTGTGTGATGCCTCCAATTATGCAGCTTGTTGAGAAGATGTTCTATTACCTTTCTATGAAGTTGGACGTACGATTTCCTCAAACTCAAAGAATTTGAAACCATCTAAACAACCAAGCAAACAAATAGCTAAGAGCTAATAATACACAATGTTTCCCCCAAACCCAGCCCACAATGTAATTCTAAAGAGTCCATTGGTCATGCCAATCACAGTGCTGACTGCCTAACGAACACTGAAACAAATACTAACCCCCCAACCATTACCTACACCCTCAGAAAAGCATTGTTAGCACACCTCTTCATTGTTGGCATTACCCTGAACTCTGAGCTAAATCGAAGATACATAAATTGGCTCAAGTGTGAGGTTAGGAACTGGTTCGGAAAAAAACACATCCTTATAACAATACACTAAATGTGTGGTCGCATTAGTGAAATTTCAGCAAAATATGGCGGGCAAAAAGTTCCATTGTCTGCATGAAGCACAACTCACACAGAAGTCATTTTCTGTTGGAGAGCATGGTGAATTCGAGTGACCAACAAGTTGTGAAATCTACATGGGGAAAATCTTTCTTCTTCACATGAAATTGCCAAACCCGTGTCTTCCAATTAAAATGTGAAAATTCTTCCGGAAAAATGTGACCACAACCACAAACATGTAGCAATCGCATATAGCAAACAACCTAGCAATGACTTTAAATGGGAGAGCATTAGTAACAGTTTCTTCATAAAATGTGAAGATCTAGTTTATGTACTTAACAGACTCTTTCTTGTCAAGTAAGTGGTAATTACCAGAGCAGGTTGCCATGAATTAGTGATAGGAATTCCGGTTCCTTTTAGAGAGCTCAGCTCAGCAATAAGAACGGGCTCTTTTGCATCCCAAATAGCTCTTTATTTAGCACCACTTCCAGCTATCATTTAAATTATTCAAAGAAATTACACTTAACCTTTTCAAAATACCAAAGTTGTACATTATTTGTGATATAAAACCTTGAATTATGTAAAAATTATAGAACTATTACAAAAGTTCCAGTGAACTATCGAAACACAAACCATTCCAAGTGAATCATGCTCAAGATGGAACATGGTGTGCCATAATAATATAACTCACAGAGTCAACTAGTTCATGAATGACACATCACTATGACGAAAACAAGAATTCAGGTTTGTCCTCACAACCTAAAGGAAACACCATAAAATCAATGCCAGAATGCAACAACATGATAAAGTGCTTGTTTAGTATGGAGTTCCGTTTGTGCCAAAAGAATGTTGACTGCTTTGGACAATACATTTTTATACTGTACATAATGAGTTTGTTAGAACTTTTAGATGCATTTATCAATGTGTCCCCATGGATCTTCCTGGTCGACTGACATTTGTTACATCTGCTTCTAACATTACAATGCACATGATAACTTTCATTAACTCTACAATAAGTTAATACACTTCACCAGCTAATAGACTCTTCGCACGGAGCTTGATTGAAAGGCAATCTCACCAATCATAACACCAAATCCGCCATTTTGTCCGACAAACAAACCAGACAGGAGAGTAGATTAACTTCGGTGGACTTAAACTTGAAAAATGGTGTGTATTGGCATCTTTCTATGGTTGAATAAAATACCTTCTGATGTTCATTCATGTTCATTTTGTGCTTTAAGTAAATATGAAAAGATGATCAATTCACGTGCCTTTTTAACGGAGGCGCAACAGCGATCTGTCGTGACACATTAAAGAGCCATAAAATGGTATTTATTGTTTGAATTTCTTTTAAAAAATTACAATTTGAAAGCTGAGACTTTGTTTCATACCAAAAGTAACCTGCTCTGTCTTGTCTATCGGCGTGCTGTCAGTTTCCTCTTTGCTCCGCAATGTATTTTTCACTGCGTGAGAACATGATGTGTGCGTGAGAGTGGCATGGCTTGTCAGACATAGCAACAGTAACTAAGGGTGTGAGACTTTGCAAAGTGTCAATTACTCTTCCACAGCAATGTCATAGAAATATACAAAGCTACCACTAGATGGCTGCACACTTGTTTCTCTGATGCATAAGGGCTATAACTTGAATTAATCTGTAGTCCTTAGGTTTCATCTTAGGTTTCAACCAGATATCTTTTACCATGATATCTAGAATGCGTTGCAGAATGTTCATTGAGAGCAGCAACTTATAAAGCATAAAACTGAGCTGAATGCACAACAGAGAGAATAACACAAGTGACAACACAATTTTTGGCACAAATGGTACACCATAGTTTATATGCTGAAGGCACCTAAGCCTTTTTAAATGATTATTCATGACACTCTAAATCTGAAAGCGCTATTGTGAAATACACTGGACTCAAAATGAGCCCTTTTGCACTTGGCAGCTTCAAAAGAGGAGTTTTTCCCCTTTTTATTGCTTCCTAGACAACTGCAATCAATTACAATAAATTAAACAATGAGCATCTCTTCTTATCCTGGATTACTCATCTCTCTTCCGCCGTCTTTGATGTTTATTTTCTTTAGTACCCGATGTTCAGGTGGTCTGATGAGAGGCGACTTATAATCGAGATGGGCATGTGCAGTGAGTTGCGTCACGGTCGTCCACACACTTTAATGTCAGAGGCGTGATAAACAACACGTAAACACAGATGCATCCCAGAACATGACTGTTGGAAAGCCAAAATATGTGAGATGGTTTCCATGTATTACTGAGCTTCTTTATCCTCATTTTCATCCCCCATCCTGTCTGTGTCTTCTATTCTGCAATCGCATGTACCATCTGCCTTCCCTGCAAACAGCAGGCAACCTCCACTACATACTGTCCCCACACAGTCTCTGTAGTGTTCTGCTGGAGCACGTGTTTGTTCTCTCAACAACACGCCAACTGCAAAACCCTCCTGCACATTCATAGTGTGATTTGTCACAATAATGGAGGTGTTTTTGCTGATTAGCACTGGTCTTGTTTTGATATCCTGGTCAAATGACTTTGCTGCAGTGTGCCGCATGTCATTTCCTGAGATCTGATGCTGCCCCCTAATGGAGAAATGAAAACATATTCATGTGCCTGAGGGAAATGCACTACTGTAATTCTGTACTAGCAGTCATTTGCAGTGCCAGTCAAAGTGTCTGATTTCATTAGTCTGTTATATCACAGCATGGCATGTGATGTCATACAGAGCATGACAGAAGTAAGTTATTTAAATGATCTTGTGAAATCCTTAGATTTAATATAATTTAATATTTATTTATTTGTCTGTTTGTTTGAAATGAAACTTTATCTAGACAAATATAAAAATGGAAAATGTTAAAATATGACAATAATAATTGTTTTTTTTTCTTCATATTCCATAATAAAAAAATAAATTAAAATTAAATTAAATTAAATAAGTTTAAATAAATAAATAGCAGTTCTGCACAGAAGACAGGACACTTGGGTTGGTACAATATGTCACTGGAAATTCCCCTCTCGTTCCATTACATTTCATTCTAAAGGTTTGGCTTCACTATCTGATAGACAATATCACTAGATAAACTTGATTAGAATAGAACAGAAGGGTAAATGTGAATTAATACCACTGAGGAGTCCTGCGGTCACTATGGTAAATGAAAGTAGCAAATGATTTTGGTGATTTGTGCTTCTGTGAAGAATTACATTAGAGTATCACAGTCTCTTTCACTGATTAAATATTTATCAGAGGTTAAATCAATGAAGCAAGAAGAAAACAACAGACAGAGAGAATGTTCTTATTACAGTTCATTTTGAGCTGATCACTTCATCAGTTCAGACTGAATGAATGTGAGCAGGATATTTCAGTCAGTTAGTGCTAATGATTTCACTCTTGTTTATAGACACATTCTCTCATTTAGCAGTTAATCATTTCATGGCTTTCACTGCAAACAACACAAACCTGTGGAAATAGCACTCAGACAAAGTCATCCAAATAATGAAAGCAGATTTTGACTGAAAGACGAATTGTGTTTAGGACGAGGGTTTTTTCTCCTTTTGTTTTTGAATTGTCATTGGTTTCATAATTGCTTCACTGCATGTGTAAATCTTGTTGAAAATCTATTAAATAGACTTTAATATGCTCCCAAATCTCCCTGTGGTGGTTCATGTTATTTTCTCCAAGAAGACTAAATGACAATAAATTCCACCACAGCAAATAAACCTTCACCTGTTCACCATCACACAACATTTTAACAGGATTTATCCTCATGACTGATTCACAATGTAGATTAATCTGTAAAATATATCAACAAACATTTTTGCTCCAAGACACAGTACACTGTTCATTTACACATACTGTATTATAATAATATATTAGAAAATACTTGGTTAAGGCGTTCTGTAATGCCAAAAGTTATTATAAATGATAAATAATTATAAAGTTCTTATTATAAATGAATAAATATTAATGATACTTAATAAATACATTATTAAATAAATTAAATATGTACTTCTATACTACTTAAAAAAAAATATATATATATATATATATATTATTTTGATCATTTTTGCAGTACGTTTTACAAGAAAATTAAATTAGATTTTTTCAACTTCAAAATTTAATTCAATGTGTTATTTGCCGTTTATTTGTAATTGTTTGTGAAATTTAGTAAAAAAAAAAATGTTTTTACACCTATATTTTTTCTATATGTATTTCAAACAAAGGCATTGTTCTGTGTAACTGATATTATTTGCTAATTCATTTTTCAACAATAATTTATTTTTTATTTATTTTTATTCCCCTTTTTGATAATTCCCAATTTTAAAATTGCTGCTAATTTAAAAATTTAAAAACTGAATTGTATCATTCAGTGCCGAGAGAATATATATGCTGTACTGTGCAAAAGTCTTAGGCCACTAGTGTTTTCAACAACAACAAAAAAGTTTAAAGTCAGTTATTTCTATCTTTTGCTGTAGTGTGTCAGTATCAGTATCAAATATCAGTTTACATTTCCAAACATTCATTTTGCCATTAATCCAGTGAGATTTTTGTATGCACAAGGAGTCTGACAACAGCCAGTGCTCCACACAGAGATCTGATCTCATCATCATCCAGTCTGTCTTGAATGACATGAAGAAACAGAAAAAAATGGAGTCAGACTAAATCCAGAAGAACTGCGGCAACATCTCCATAAGACACTTCAAGAGGCCTACCTGCAAAGCTACCTGTGCAGGTGTACCTAGGGCAAAAGCTGCTTTAAACACAAAGGATGGTCACACCAAATGTTCATTTAATTCAGTTAATAGAAGTTACTGTAAATGATAAATAAAAATATCAATTCATGACATTATTTTTGACAGCATCCTCATTTTACAGCCTTTTTTACACAAGTGTAACAGTACTGTAGCTTCGTAGGTAGGTCTCCTGAAGCATCTTGGAGACATTGCCACACTTCTTCTGGATTTAGTCTGTCTGAGTTTTTTCTATTTCTTCATGTCATTCCAGACAGACTGGATGATGATGAGATCAGATCTCTGTGTGGAGCACTGGCTGTTGTCAGTCTCCTTGTGCAAACACAAATTTCACTGGATTGTTACAATTCATGGCAAAATGAATGTTTGTAAATGTAAACTGATATTTCCTACTGACATACTACAGCAAAAGATAGAAATAACCAATTTTAGCTAGTGAAAATACTAGTGGCCTAAGACTTTTGCACAGTAGTGTTGTAACAGCTGTGTCAAGAAATGCACACGTAGACGATGATACATTCAACAAGTAGTTTAATAATATCCAGGAAGAACATAATCCACACAGATGAGGGGTTGACACACACCAAATCAAACGTAATACACAGACTGAATACACAGAATGAACTAAGTAGGGGTGCTAATCAGGGACAGACAGGTGAGGAAGATAAACTAATAGTAACAAAACGAGAACAGGAACAGGAACACAACCAAATATAGGCACATGAGGGAGAAAGCACAATAAATAGTCCTGGGGTGTGACAGTTCGCCCCCCTCCCGGAAAGCGCGGCCTCGCACCACAGGAACAACAAAGGGAGGGATAAAGAGGAGGAGGATAAAGGAGTGGATGCGGGATGTTGATAGGGCATGGCGAAGGGCTGGCAGGAAGGCAGGCAGATAACACTGGAGGAGGTTCGGGCGGAGGACGGGCACCCGGGAGGAGGACGACTAACAGAATCCAGGGTGGAGATGGAGGAAGGAGCCAGGGAGGAAACAGGAGGAGCCAGGGCGGATCAGATGGAGGGAGGATCTAGGACGGAGACAGGAGGGACTTGGAGCAGGAGGAGCTAGAGGGGACCCAGGCCACAGCCATGAGGAGCCATGGTGGACGAAGGGCTGACGACTCCAGGGGGCCGACCGATGGTGACGGAGCAGGTGGAGGAGGAGCCTGAGGCGGAGATGGAGAGCCGATGGGCCAAGGCGACGGGGAGGATCCGGAGGGCCAAGGTGGAGCAGATGGCTCCGGCAACCGAGGTGGAGGCAGGAATCCGGAAGGCTGTGGAGCTGGAGTGACAGAGGACCAAGGTGGAGCTGGAGGGAAGGAGAAACCTGACAGAGCCAGAGGGACGGAGGGACGAGGCACAGCCGGAGGAGTGGAGTCCCAAGGTGGCGGATGGTCAACAACTGACCAAGGTGGAGCCGGAGGGACGAGGGAGCCCGGCGGAGCTGATGGACTGATGGGCCATGGCAGAGATGAGGGAGCTAGGAGCCATGGTGGAGCTGCTGGGTTGAAGGGCCGAGGCAGAGTCCAGGACTCAGAGGCTGGAGGTGGAGACAAGGGATCCTCCAGCCATGACTCCGGTGGAGACTGGCCGCGCCAGAGTGGAGGTGGTGGTGAGGACTGATGAAGTGGTGGTGGGAGAGGGAGGCTGGGTGAGAGTTTTGAGAAGTCCAGGAGTTCAGGGATGGTGTGTGCTGCCCACACACACCAGATGGCCAATCCCAGCACTGGGAGCGCCAAGGATAGGGGAACGACCTTCATGGTCATGACAGGACAGACAGACTGTTCAGGGCAGATAGACAGTTCAGACAGTTCAGTTCAAATAATTCATTCAAGGCCTCCAAGGCCGTATCAGGACAGGAAGATGACGGAAGACAGGGTACTTCAGAGAAAAATTCAATGAGATCTCCCGAGTCCCGCCTTCACTCATCCTCAGCGGTTGTACAGTGGGCGGGGCTCCTCTCTGTGCTCTCGCACTCCACTGTCTCATCCACCGTGGCTTGTGCTGTCGGCTATCACACCTGGTCAGACCTTTCAGGCTCAGGCTCCGGGGCGGTCGTCCGCTCTGTCGCTCCCGATGGCTATGGCTCAACGACCACGGCAGGCTCTGGCTCTCTGTCTGCGGTGGGCTCGGGCAGCTCCACGCTGCGGGGTGATGCTTGGCTGGGCTCTCGGCCCCGAGTGGGGCCTCACCCACTCGATGAAGGCGGCGATGCTCTCTCGAGGACCGTCCCTGGACAACTGCGCTCGTGTGGTGGTGTTTAGTCCTGCTTGATAGAACGAGCAGAGGCAGTTGTCAGTTGTCCAGGTAGCGTGTAAGGTTAGCGAGGAACACGAAGTCTTTAGTGTGGTCCTCGTTCCCCCTGCTCCAGCTGGAGGACGAGGACGGCATGGTCATCATAACAAAAAATAAAAACTGACAAAAAACGAGGGGAAGATGCTGCTTAATTAATTTTAGTTTGGTCCGGTATTCTGTAACAACAAACAGTCCTGGGGTGTGACAAGTGTATATCCAGCAAGTTGCCTATATCCAGTAAACGGTACCTATATCCAGTAAATAATAAAGTGTGTTTATCTCCCATTGTGACCACTGCATACATTTCCTATTTGCCATATTTGCCTATTTTAGTCACATTAATATCAACAGGATTTGCATGTATGTGCTTTCAAAAAAAAAACTACAAACACTCCATGAACAGACAAAACAGCATTTTCATCGGCCAGCACTCTTAAAAATAAAGGTTCCAAAAGGTTGTTTTTGCAGTGATGCCATAGAAGAACCATTTTTGGTTCCCCAAAGAACCTTTCAGTGAACAATTCCTAAAAGAACCATTTTGAAGAAAAACTCTAAAGAACCTTTTTCGACTATAAAGAACCTTTTCTGCATTTGAAAGTTTCCATGGATGTTCAAGGTTCTTCATAGAACCATTGATGCCAATAAAGAACCTTTATTTTTAAGAATGAAGACATAACAGAAGCATGTTAACATGAAGATTACATTATTTTCCTCAATATTAATGACAGCCTGCGGTCTGAGACATCAAAATTAGACAGAAACAGTGGACATGAACATGCCTGTCAGACAGGCTGCAAGTGGTCAGCATGTTACAGACCATCATTCCCAGAATTCAGTGCTCATCCATCAGCACTCTCTGCCTGTCTTGTGTCTCATCTTTCATCTGGATTCACTGCTGTTGGGAAAAGATGTGCTTTGACCCTTGCTGCTGACCTTACAAATCAAATTCTCTTGTTTTATTCCTTTCTTTCTTATCCTTCATATATATATATATATATATATATATTTCTGATTAATATCTTCTACTAAACATTTTTTTTCAAAGTTTTGCATGTTAGCATGTTGTTATTATGTTATTACCACATTTATGTTATGTTGATTGTTTATATTGTCACAGAATGCAAACCATATTATCATCCAACTCTAATCTGCTAAATACATCTGTAATGCATTAAGATATTATAAGCAATAATGTCGTGATTTTCTGTAAAACTGCTCTGAAACCATCTATATTGTACTACAAATCAAATTGTTTAAACAATTTCCCCTTTTTAATTATTAAAAATTGGAAAATTACTTTGAAATTTCAAATTATACATGAACAACAGCAAAAGTGTTGCAAGAAAGAAAAAAAAATAGTGTTTTATTCATCATTTTATATGAAATTATATTTTATATATGATATATATGAAATTTATAACAACATATAACAACATTTAGTATAACAAATAAGTCTCTTAAATGCTCTTGAGTCTGAACCTCTTTAGATAAACACACTTCCACTTCACTATTTAAAAAGACAAGTGTGACACTTGTCTGTCTGTTATGATAAAGTAGAAATTTATGAAGACAAAATGTGAATTTTTGCGAAGATAAAAAGTCTGTCACATTTCACCTCAATCCAATCTGAAAAAAGTAAGAAAGCTAATCCACAGCTAATCAATAAAATGCTGAAAACTGGTAGACAAAAAAATAACTGAAACAAATAAGAATTAATTATCAAACCAGTTAGTTGCAACTCAGATATACAAAATTATGCAAATAATACAATAAAGAAATGAAGAAGTCTGTTCAAATATAAAATAATCACAAGCACAACGTAATTGTTGAAATTCAGTATAAAGATCAACACAGCTAATTACCAGATTCCTGTGATGATGAATGTCCTGGCCATTTGCTCAACTCAAAGCTTTCTGCCTCACTGCAAGCGTCCCGGCGCTCTGATAGGATTGGCTGAAACTGCATCTCTATTGCAAACAATTTTCAAGTCCCTTACCACTGATGTTTGTCCACTGTGGCATTTTGAACTAGTAGAATAAAGTTATATTAAGCAGAAACGCTGGCAGCAGTTATGAGCCCACAGAGATGTTTATTTGTGCTCAGCAACCACGGATAGGGTGGAGTTTTACATACTGTACATTTGCAAAAAAATTTACAAGCACAGATAATGTAACGGTATTCCGAATGATGCTGCTAACAACAGTCTCCCATAAATAATGCATTAGTCCTGTGTTATTTTTTTTACTGTGCCATAAGTGCTGTATTATGAGTGCACACTTGGCTTCCCGGCGTGTGCAGTGATTATGACCCTAACACACTAGGTTCTACTGACAGATTCACAGAATACAAGGTGATCAGATTTGTTTCTTATGAAACAGAAACATTGTTAATGACCACTCAATGACAATGAAAGGTTCCCTCATGTCAAGGTCCAAAAGTTGGCAGATTTCAAATAGCTTATACTTCCAGACACTTCTTCACCAGATGAACAAGCCATTGAGATGAATAGGAATACTAACAGATAGCTTTCTCTGGGTATTATAGACTTTTTTTTTTTTTTTTGGTTGTTACATCCTGCAAAAAATGAAAGTTTGCTGAAAATGTGCTCACCCTCAGGCCATCCCAGATGTTGATGAGTTAGTTTCTTCATCAGATTTGGAGAAATGTAGCATTGCATCACTAGTTCACCAATGGATCCTCAGCAGTGAATGGGTGCCATCAGAATGAGAGTCCAAACAGCTGATAAAAATATCACAATAATCCACAAGTAATCCACACCACTCCAGTCCATCAGTTAACATCTTTTGAAGTCAAAAGCAGCATGTTTATAAGGTCTGCATTTACAGTCACACCAGAGGTGTTAAACTGGGATTAGGACTTGGTTTTAATGCAGACCAGTCAAGTTCTTCCACACTGACTGAATCAATCATTTTCTTTTTGAACATTGCCTTATACACAGAGGCATTGTCGTATTAGAATAGAAAAGGGTCCTGTCCAAACTATTGCTATAATATTAGAAGCACACAATTTCCTAGAATATCATTATATGCTTTAACATTAAGATTTGTACTCATAGAAATTACTAAAGTAGTCAAACCTGTTCATTAGAAGGGGGCGACCCAATACTTTTGGCAATATAGTGTATTTGGGAGCCATTTTGAACCATTTAAGATGTAGCATCATGTCCCAACCACCAACTGGCGAACCCCCAAAGTGTTGTCTACGATTCCATTTAATTGTTGTCTTTGTATCTTTTTTTGGTTTGTTTTGAGATATTGCATAATATATTCAAAATGGCGGCGGGAAAAGGGGATCCACCGTGTACCTCAGGAATAAGTGTTAAATCTTTTTACTCTCAGAAAACCAGACAGGTGCAAAAAAATATTTTTCAGCTAAATAGGATGTCAGAAAGAGTTTCATCCAGATTTTATCAATATTTTTCTTATACATTTTTTTTCTGTGACAGAAAATATACGTCCACTACAGTGGACGTCATGCACCAATGGGTATAATTCTGCCTATGGGCCTATATATAGATTCTGCCTTATTTTGTATGTTTTATTAAAATTATTATATAATTTATACTTGAATGGTTTTATTGAACAGAAATATTAAATAGTCTTAAGACTTTATCATTTATTTCAATGCTTACAGTCTATATTTACTTATAAGATCATATAAAAGTGTAAGACTTAAGACTATCTCAAGACTAAAAATATAACAAAATAACTAAAAATATAATAAAATACCTAACTACATAATACTATTATTGTTAGAAATTGCAACAATATAAAAATAGAAATATAATAAATTTATACATTTAAAATTTTAATTAAAACATAATATACAAATATGAAAAATGAATAAATACATTTTAAAATAATAAATAGTATAATATAAAAAATATACAACAGAAATATATTAAATGAATTAAAATATAAATTAAAATTATAATAAACAAACAAATATATATGTTATAAAAATAGATCAATAAATGCATTAAACTATACATTACAATTATAGCAAATGAATAAATCATATAAATGAAAAACTTCAAATAATGAATAAAACACATATATAACAAACACATTAAATTATAAATTAAAATGCCCCATTGGGACAAGACCACGGGAATCAGATAAGCCCTTTACACAATCTGACATGGCTGCGGTTGAATAGCCCACCAAACCCACTCCTGCCCCACACAGCCCCACACACCCCTGCCCCATACACACACACTCTTACCTTTTGTTTGTTACACTTCACTTTTCTGTGCCGTCATGACATAGCTTGTTGTTATTTAATGTTCTTATGTGTATTCATACCATTTTCTCGTAGTAAATGTTTTTAATACATGTTTTTTTAAGACCACACAGTAAGTTCTATTGATTATTATACTTTTATACCTTTGATGCATGGTGTCCACTACAGTGCACAGATATGTAACTCCCTCAAAATATAATATATTGACAAAAAAAAATATTAGTATGATCTTTTCACTTGTTTAAAAGTAAAAACAACCATGTAAAAAATATATATTTTGTGATTTAATAATTCATGCATCAGAGGGTTAAGACATTTTGTATCATTGAACATCATTCTTCAAACGAATGTATTTTATATATATTCTATTTTTTTTAATGTTTCATATTTATGTCATATTTTATTCTTTTCATCCATGGGGTCTGATGTTGTCAACATTTCTACAGGAAGATGCTTCAAAGTGCATTTAATAATGTTAAATATTTTGAGATGCTAAAGCCTTTTGCACTACAATGTTTTGGATGCATGTTTTTGCATGCTTTCAAATACTACATAAAATAAATGCAGAACTTTTTTGAACATTCTGATGTGTTTCTTTGAAAATGTACCACATTCATTGTAAAGTCATACATATAACTAAATAATCAATTATTATTATTATTATTATTATTATTATTATTATACACTTGCTTATATGTCACAGCTACATTATGATTATTATGCAATTACTATAGTACAATTTTGCTAGTAATTTCCACACTATTTATATTATTTATATTAAACTGTTCCCTGCTGGTGGAATGACCTGCCCAACTCGATCTTGATCCGAGTCTTTAGCCATCGTCAGGGCCCGGTTACATAAACTTAGCCTTTATGTTAAGATGGTGTCTTAAGAACTAGTCTGACCAACTAGCAGTTAGCTGAGGGGTAATCAGTCTTATTTTTTAGATTCAACTTAGACTAATCTACATATTTATATAACTGAATTAAAAAAAAAATATATGACCAGACTTAAAGAAAAAAATTAGCTGACTAACTTTTAAGACTAGTCTTAACCTTTTATGCAACCTGCCCCAGGAAACAGCTAAAGACACATCTATTCCATCTTCATTTGACCCTCTAACACTAGAGTTCTCTATTCTTTTCTATTCTATCTACTTGTTTTATAAAAAATAATAACTTGACCCTCTAACACTAGCTCTATCTATTCTAGGGTAGACTAAGTACATTTGAGACATGTGTACAGTTGAAACACCTTAAATAACTTGCGTACACATGAACCCCGAGCCGTGATTTTTGCTCCACACATGTGTATTAGTGTTCTTTTTGATCTTGGGAAATTTGAAAGGTATGCGTCTTTCCACGTATGCGTTTTTTTTTTTGCGTTTTTTTTTTTTTCATTTCACCATGTCCCTTCCACAATGAATAGCTTATTATTCTTTTATGATTGTTAAACTTAACATATATCATTGCAAACGTTACTCTGTGCACTAAAAATAGACATATTTTATGACATTGTGCCATGCAAGGTCTTTTCATAATCTGGAAAAACGTGCGAGTGTGTCAGTGGGGTATGGTTGAGACACAGTGTATCAACGGTACCTGGATTGGGGTCCTATTGCTTCACATGCTGTTTAGTTGTACAGCGTTATGATAATAGGATAAAACTCACATTTACACATATGCTACGCAAATTCTGTTTAAAAAATATATGTTTGTGATATTTCAACTGTCTATTATTAATGGACATATTTTCTAACATGAATGTTAAAAGGATTACATAACATTTTAAGAAATATACAAGGTGGTAAAGTGGGTACAGTTGATACACCCTTTATAGGTCGCTATGTATACAGTAACAGTTCAATCATAGAAAATAAAATGCATATTCAGAAGCTGTGTGTGTTTGTGTACTGGTATTACCTACATTATGGGGACCAAATGTCCCCACAAGTATAGTAATACCAGTAAATTCTAACCTTATGGGACAATTTTTTAGGCTCCCATGATGAAACAAGCTTATAATGATCGAAAATGTAAAAATGCAGAAAGTTTGAAGTGATACGTAGGTTTAAGGATAGGGTTATAGAATATACAGGTATGTATATTGTTATTTTTACTGTTATGTTTACATTTGTACTGTTTTCCATATCTTTTCTTGTGTTGAATATTTTTTCCTGTTTTAACTGAATCTGAATTAAATAAAGCAAATAAATAAATTTATTTTTAAACTGTAATTATTTAAAACTGTAATTTTGAAATTTATTACATTTGCAATAAATGGTTAGCCAGCTTTAGAGCATTAAGAATGGGTGTCTCAACCATAGACATGTATAGACGCCCCATTCGACCGCTTCAAGCACGTAGACGCATCCGCCATCTTGGAGTGGTCAACTTGACGTCATTCACCATACTGTAGGTTCGCACAGAGCCGTTGAGCCGTTCTGTGCAGGATTGTGGCATCTTTCGAATGTTCAGTGATTACTATGGTGAATGACGTCAAGTTGACCATTACAATATGACGGCCCATAGAAACAGTCGCTTATGAGGCATCTACGAATACATATTTACAGTGTTGGGGAGTAACTAGTTATATGTAACAGAATTACGTAATTTAATTACAAAATAAAATTAATTGTAATCAGTTAAGTTACTAAGAAAAAATATGTAATTAAATTACAGTTACTTATGAAAATGTTAAGGATCACAAAGGGGGTTAAATCTGATTTTTTCACACACACTCCCACATACAGATTTAATTTATTTCTTTCATAAATTGCAGTGACTGCTCTAAAATATGAAACACCAATGTTTCTGTAGCAAATCAGCTCAAAAGGGAAATGTATATAAACAATTACAATTAATTATGATTAATTACAATTATTTATATCAGCTGCCAGTAGTAACTGTAGCAGAATTAAATTTCCATCAACTAATCTGTTCGTCCAGCGAACATTCAGTGTGAGTTCATATCAACTCTAGGAAAGGATATTTCCGTGGCCACAGAAAACACCTTCCTACAGTATTTATGCACTAGAGCGTGTAGCAAGGATCGGAATTGTAAAGGGACATTAATTTGCAAGGCAGAACCAGAAACTCATGTAATTTGTGCACAAAAGTTTTATTAACTAAACGCTAACACACATAACTAACCTAAACAAACAAACATACAATCAATCATACATGGGGAAAGGGCAAATGAGAGTTGATGGATGTAACCATCAGGAAAACCAGAGAATGAAGTTATGAAAAGAGTCAGTTAACCACCTGAGTAAAACCATCAGTGCAGTTTAAAACGGGGTCTATAGCTTATACTAAACCTCTGTTTCGTTTAGTTAAATGTACGATACTTGCATTGCCTTGGTCGTTGACGAGTGTCCAGATGCAGTCTCGGATGAAAGTCTTGATGGTTTTAAGGTTTGGACTACACGTTCTTCCGGGCTGAAGAGTGATGAATTCCAAAGATGTCTTGACTCGATAGTGATTGGGAGTTTCTTCCCAGGTAGAAAGTGAAAAAGAGCTAAGAGAGAGATCTGCTGAGATCCGAGGATCTTTGGTTGAATGGAAAGTCAAGGCCACAAGGCCTAAGGCCAAATTTAAGGTGGGCTGCGAGCCTACATCCTAATCGGGTATCTAACAGAACCGCAGACTGTGTGCCGGGTCCTGTCAGGAGCGGTTGCACCGGCCCTGGAACTTAGTCACCAGAAGACGAGAAGGTGATGAGAGACGAAACAGAGAGTACAAAAGCGGCGGGGTCATTGAAGGAGGCCTTTTTAAACCTGGGGGAGGTCAGCACTCTTGGGGGTCAAAAGAACCAATGGTGACTTTCTACTTTTGGAGGGAATTTTACTTACTCTTTGTCTCCAAGCATGGTCATTTGCATATGTAACTGGATCAGAGATTGATGAAATGAAATTAGTAAAGACTTCAGATGCTGGTTTTAATAGGTTAAATAGGAATAACATGTATATTATACACTCTCAATTAGATCATCCGAAGATGCTGAATTGATATGAGAGACCAAACATGGTATAAGTGAGGTAGATATTAACTAGTGATTCATCATAAGCATGCATAAACAGTATACAACATAAAGGAACATATACAAAAACAGTAATAATAAATACAATGACCCTGAAGGATATGTGTGTGTTCATTAAAGAAAGGTTTTTCTATGAATTAATTAGAGAAGAAAGCCCATTTTATGGCATAATGCTCTTGGATTCAGAAGATGAAGTAGAGGGAGAACTCTCAACATGCCATTAGGGTCAGCTTATCTGGTCTGGCTGAGGTGTTCTGGGTTGGGCCATGGTAACCGGGGCTTGGAGTCATTCTGGAGATACATTGGCACACTGATGTGTGATTATTTGTTAACTGCATGAATAATGACTATAACCATTGAAAAATGGGGGCATTCATCATCTAAATGCTACATTTCAGAAGTTTATAACATGCTTATACGATAACTTATATTTCCTATATGGGTTTATGTATATATTTAGTTTTTTCAACTCCAGATACAGACATAAAGGTAGTCAGATCCATGCCTACATCTGGCCCGTAAACCTACAGGCCAGATGTGGGCCGGATCTGGGCCGACACTGCTTGTTGTCATAGCTATGCAAAGATTTGATTTCAAAAACAGTATCATAGCTATTAAACTATTTCTTGTTATGATTTTAAATCTGTATTTAACCTCAGAATGATTTTAAAGTAAGTCTGATTTTGTGGTGGCTGTGCTTCAAAGGGGACATCGGATGCCCATTTTTCACAAGTTCTTATGATTCTTTAGGGTATTCTTTAAATGGTCAAGTCAAGTCACCTTTATTTATGTAGCGCTTTTAACAATACAGATTTTGTCAAAGCGCTTAACAGTATCAAATTGGAGGATAGAGTGTCAGTAATGTATAATGATAAGATTAAACACTCAATTTTCAGTTAAAGGCATTTCATTATTGAATTCAGAGATGTCATTGTCTAGCTCAGTTTAGTTTAAATAGTATCTGTGCAATCAAATCGATGATAATCGCTAGAAATTGTCTCCAACTGAGCAAACCAAGAGGCGACAGCGGCAAGGAAACAAAACTCCCTCTGTGGCAGAATGGAGAAAAAAACCTTGGGAGAAACCAGGATCAGTTGGGGAGCCAGTTCTCCTCTGACCAAAATGGTCTCAGTGGTCGTGTAAAACAACACCCTATTTACCTTGTCAAAAACAGCTCTGTTCACAGCGACTCTTTCTGGTGCATATCTCTTTACATGCTAATGAGCTCTGCTCACCCTGCCCCTCTCTTCTGTGGAAGAGCAAAGGCGATTCACAAACAATCATACAAAAATATAAAGTGTGAGACTTACTTCTTCTGGAGGTGCAGCTGGATCACGAACAATGGGTACTGATCCATTCTTGAGTTTAAAATTAAAAAAAAAAAAACCTGCCTTGAATTGTCCCTCATTCAGAAAGCAGTCTGGAGTAAAATTATTTGTGCAGCCAGAGATAAACGAATTTAGTGAAAGTGAAGTGAAGTGACATGTGGCCAAGCAGGCCCGGATTAACATAGTGTAATGCCCTAGGGTGAGCACATTTGAAGTGCCCCCCTCCCCCTCAAAAATTCAGGAGCACCTTCTGACCAATAACAAAAATTAGCCTTCCCATTACACGGTAATATTTGACTCCTTAAAGTGATTTACAGACGCATTTATTGGTATTTTTTGTAATGCCATTTTTTTCCCTAATTTTATTTAAAGTATGTCATTATGTCAAATTCAAAAATCTATTTTCCAAAATTTTTAATAAAAAAAAAATAGAATAAGAACAGGTAGAATAATAAGAATAAGTTACCAATCAAAAGAAATCAATATTAACAAAATTAGTTTCCACTATGAAGGTGGCACAGAAGAACACAAAAGTGGCATGTAGGTAAATTTACAGACATTTACAGAGGCTCAGAGGTGGGATGGATGTTTTAAATTCATAACAATGTTGTGAGATTAATGTTTTAAATAGAACTATTGTTTGATTGAAATCATTTAAATAACTGAAATGACACTTTAAACATAAAAATAAAACTGCCTGCAGGTGGCGGCAAGTCATGATTTTATCACTGAATCATTCATTTAATTGATTCGTTTGAACGGCTGATTCATTCAGGAACGAAGCAAGTGACTGTCTTTATGAATGGGTAACTGAATCTTCGACTCACTAGATTAATTTAAAAACGCAGGTTCATTCATAAACGAAACACTGCTGTGTTTGAATTGAGATGCGCAGCGGTTCAGCTGTGACTGTTTGAAATTATTTTCCTTGACGAAATAGAGCAAAATCAGGCAATATTGTTAAAATCATACAATGGACATCACTTAATATTAACTCACTGTTTATTGAACTGTTGTATTAATTTAATATCACATTTGCAAACTCCCTTATAATCTTTAAAATCTGTCACTCACGTCAGTTCATCGCAATCTCACAAAGCTCCATTATAATCAACGAAGCTCTACACTGCACAACGAATCTCTTATTTACACCGTCTACACTTTGTTATAACGAGATGATTTGTGAGCTAAACTTGCATAACTCAGCAATGAACAAAAGTATTTTGAGCAGTGAGTGGATTCTGATTAACATTGCATTCAAGGAATCAACATATGTCTGCGATACATTACTCACCGCTGCACAAACACGCAAATAGAAATCTTTGAAGCTCCCCTCAGCGCAAACACAAATATGCTGATCGGGTATGTTTTGATAGTCGCACGCAGTACTTTTCAGTCGCACTGTAGAGCCATGGCTATGTGCCGTGATATTTTCTCTTTTTTAAAATTTACGTTTCGCACAACCGCTAAACTGATGCTGCCTATCCATTGTGAATTGAATTTTATAAATTGGCGGGCTTGACTCTGACTGGGAGGAGGGCGCAATTACACTGTGACCTGACCCAATCGCAGTTCTTTATATGCGTGCATATATTTTATATTCTCTCTGTATACATTGTATCATTAACTGTTCATTTTCTATGCATCTGCATCTCTTCCAGCAAAATAATATATATATATATATATACAAAACATGAAAAATATTTTAAAGGTCTAGTCATTATCTTAATCACTTGGTGCCCCCCTATTGGCTGGTGCCCCAGGGCACTCGCCCAATCCCGTCTATGGATAATCCGGCCCTGTGGCCAAGTATAGTGACCCATACTCGGAATTTGTGCTCTGCATTTAACCCATCCAAGTGCACACACACACACACACACACGTCTGGTTTGCTATCCTTGTGGGGACTCTCCATAGGCGTAATGCTTTTTGTACAGACCGTATATTCTATCGCCCTACACCTAAACCTTACAGGAAACTTTCTGCATTTTTAGATTTTCAAAAAACTTCATTCTGTGTGATTTATTAGCTTGTTTACCCGTGGGGACCTCAATTTAGGTCCCCACCGTGACACAAGTCCCCATGAGTCTGTGTGTACTCAGATTTAAGTCCCCACCTGAATAGAAAAACAGGTACACAGGGGTACACAGGTGTACACAGGTGTGTGTACGCACGCACGCACGCACACACACACACACCGGGGAGCAGTTGGGGGTTTGGTGCCTTGCTCAAGGGTCTCACCTCAGTCGTGGTATTGAAGGTGGAAGAGAGTGCTGGTTATTCACTCCAAAATCAAAATGGCTTGATGTTTAGGTTTTTTGGGGAATTAAAAAAGGAGTGAATTTTTATCATTTATATGCAAATTAAGATATTTTGCATCCGATATCTCCTTTAAAATTAAAATATTATGAACTTAATTTAAGTGATGAAAAATTTCGGAAGTCTGACAGTAATCAGTGTTGAGTACTACTGTAAAGTTAACCCTGCCTGGTTTACATGTTTGAAAATGATTAACAGTTTAAAACATTAGAAATGTAGAAAAGTAATCAAAAAGTAATCAAATGTAATCAGTTACATTACTTTAATAAAGTAATTGAAAAGTTACACTACTTATTACATTTTAAGTAGGGTAACTTGTAATCTGTAACCTACATTTCCAAAGTAACCTTCCCAACACTGCATATCTATGGTCTCAAAATGCACCTTAAGTTTATGAGCTAATTATGGAAAATATAAACTACTTATGGCTATTATTAATTGATATTGATATTTTAGTGAAAAATCACTTCATTTCAGCATATAGATTTTGTGATGAAAAAAGCAGAAAGTGTCTATTGTACTCAGTCTTTTCAATCTACATTTTTTCTTTTTATTTATTAATTTAAAAAAACACAACACATATAGCCTATTGTTGCTCTTTTTTGTTTTTGTTTTGATTGCTTCTATTGTGCTCATTTGTAAGTCACTTTGCATAAACGCATCTGCTAATGATTAAAATGTATAGGCTAAATGTAAATTTCCACATAGGCTATTCAGCAGTTACTTCTGACAAAACATATTTTTGGACATGTTGTTATGGTATTCCCATGGTGTTCTTTGAACTAATACGGTAATCATTCAGGACCATGGTACACTACTACCATGTGACACCATCGCTGTACAGTAGTACCGGTAATTTCACTTCCATACGGCAGCATGGCGCTGTTGAGCTTCACTTTCCTCGACTAACAGAGCTGCTGTAATGCTGTCATCCTGACAGCTACACTTTCAGCTAAACTAATACATCATATTTACACAACAAAATCAAAACCAAATGTCGGGAGGCGTGAGAAGGAGGTTCGCTGAAGGTTAAATCAGTCTGTTAGTGTGCAAAAGTTTATTTATCAGTAGCGGTAGCTGCCTAAAGTAGCTCAACACAGCTTTGTTTACATTAGTTCAGTTCAAGCAGCTTTCATAGTGGGTTTATAGCAGCATATAAACGCTGTTAGACTGTTAGAGCACAACATCTTAGCGGCCTGGCATCATCATAGGTGCTCAAATTTACTCTCATTCGGCTGAAAAGAGTTTTATTTGTGTCTGTGCTTCGTTAAACATCAGTATGGGGATGTGTTTACCCTGTCTGAGTGGAGCTGAAGATGATGTAGTAGTCACACCAGACCCTGTGAGTACTGTAACATATTTATTTATGGAATTATGATAATTATTGCAGTGCATCTTTCACTGTGTTTATATTTCAAATGTTAAACTGTCCTAACATGTCATTTCCAATCATGTTTGAGAGCTATGTTCATTCTACAGCCGGAACACAACGCCAACTATATCATAATAATATCAGAATGGCTTTTTGTGACATTATGGATGAAAACATAATGATAAAACGTTAATTCATTTATTGGTTTGTTGTGGAAGAGTTCTGAAATATTGGTGTAATTTATACTCTAGTTTAGTTAAACCCAGTAATTGTTGCCCAATCTTAATTGAAAATATAGTATTTGCTATTATACTGATGATAATAAAAACATTTTATTTTATTTTATTATTACTTTTTTATTAGTATATTTTGAAATCATTATTTTATATATATATATATATATATATTTATTTATTTATTTTTTAATATATACTCATTCATTCATTCATTTATTTTGCTTATGTATGAAGTTGTCCTGAAGGTGTTTGTACAGCATCATTTCCTCAAAATCATTTATCAAAAAAAGAAGGAAAGAAGAGAAAGAGAGAGAGAGAGAGAGAGAGAGAGAGAGAGAATGCAGACATAATGATGGTTCATCATTACCAAAATCATCAAAACTATGAAAACACAATTAAATAGAATTACCAACTTCATGAGGTTTAAACCATTTTAAAGACTTTTCCCTTCAATGTCTGCTACTATTCATTCATTTAAAATTACTATTAATAATTATAAGAAGAATTTTTAATTAAATTTTTTTGAATTAAATTATTACTTTAAAATGAATAAAATGCCTGTTTTGTTAAGAAATTTATATTTATCAAGACTTGGGTATACTTGTGTCTGTTTTTGAACAAAACATTTATCTTCTTTCCACAGGAGACAAGGAGAAGACAACTAGCAGAGGCTGCAGAGAAGAGACAGAAAGAGGTAATGCTTGGAAAGCACTTCATTCATTGTGAGATTAATTGTGACAGACATTTACAAGTACAAATAAGTTTTTCAAGCACCTTAGAAAAGAGCTTTTGTTAGATTAACACATTGTTCAACTTAAGCTGAAAAGGTTGAGATACTGGTCACTGAGGTTTTACACATTCACCTCTTCCACAAATGATCAAATTCATAGCATTGATTATGTAACTGCACTCAGTCTTAGAAGCACCACAGAGCATATATTCATTACTATAATCTATACTGTAGGTATCACTTTATAATAACTGCTTTGTTATACTCATTATACCAACATCACAACTTCCTGCTCTACATTTATGTGCTTTTATTCATTTTTTCAAGCCAAAATACCTGTTAAGAGAATATGATCCTTTTTAAACATCGTGTTTTATGGAATAGTGAGTCTCTTAGAGGTTTAAGGCAAAGCGTAGAGGTGCTAATAGATAATAGTAAATACACATCCTCCTACAGCTGAAACACCATGACAGACATCTGTGTGAGGTCAGAATGAGCTTGATTCTTACTGCTGCTGTAATGTCACAGTGTTTGTAGCCATACAGTTTGTTTTTCTGCTAACATAATCATGAACATGATAGTATTTTTTGAGCATGATAGTATAAATTATATTATTTACAATTTAAATAAGAAATCATTATTGTCCAGACTCAATATCGCCGTGAGAACTGAAAATCTGTTTGATAAAATATGATTATTTCTTTTCATCAGCTAATAGGTCAGGGCAGTTATATTTCAGTGTCCAGTATTATTGTAGATGGGATGAGTTTTAGTTTTGCACACTCTGTACTCACATTTCCAGCTTGTTTATGGTGCGGCATGATTCAGCACACGAGCACTGAATAATATCACGCACTTATGAAAGTAAATCAGTAGCAAAACTCGAGAGCTTGTTGATCTGAATGTGAGAACTTGTCATATTAACATTCGTATTTGTAAGTTGAAATTTACACTCACAGCTCTGATGTGAAAAGCTGAATCTTTTGATTTGCACACACGGGCAATGATCAAAACACCCGTGTTTTGAAGTCAAAGTTGCAGATTAATAGTTACAAATGTGTAGAATGACATTCACATAAAGAAGATGACATACACAAATGTGTGCGACATATTTACTTTTGCACTTTACTTCAGTTTCGCTGTACAACCTCAAGCCGGCACTTACAACCTCTCAGATCTGGCAGTACAACTTCAAATTCTAGCACTTTGACTTTTGCTACTCCTTTTGCGGTGTTCCTGTTGCAAAACTCACTTGTGCACTTGTAAATACAGACGTGAGAGAGCAGAGCCGGGGCGGGGCTGGGATGCTAATGAAGACATTTTATTGGTCGATGCCTGACCAATGAACAACGCCAGACATCGCGACTTGCAGTGCAGAAAGAAACATGTTTTTTATGCAAGATTCAGCTTTTCAGATCAGAGCTGTGAGTGTAAATTTCAACTTACAAATGCAAATATTAATATGACAAGTTCTCACATTCAAATCAGCAACTTTTCGAATTTAGCTACTGATTCACCTCCATACACACTGCAACTATTGGACTGGTTAATGTTTGGATTCATTTTTGAAATGTACTGTTGCTCTCACTGAATATGGAAACATGTACTGTGTGGTAGCTGTATTTTGTCTGATCTGTGTAGACCACCTACAGAGGTATCAAAAATCCAGAAGCCTTGGAGAGGAAAAAGAAGAAACAAGAAGAGACAGAGAAACAGACCATGAACTCTGTACCTGCTGGAGGTGGCGGGCTGAAGGTGCGTACATTATTTACATTTTCAGCAAACAGAGGACAAATTGGTGTCTCATTATTATTATTATTATATAAAATAGTTGTAATTTAATTTCGATGCATGAATCAATATCACTTCAGAAAAAAATACACTACTGTTCGAATGTTTAGGGTCAGTAATATATTTTTTAATATTTAAAATCAGTATTTTTTATTCAGCAGGCATGCATGAAATTGTTCAAAAGTGACAGCAAAGACATTTTCAGTATGTTACAAAAGATTTCACAAAAAATATTAAGCACCACATCTGTTTTCAAAATATAAGATATGGATAATAAGAAGAATATAATACAGTTGAGGTCAAAAATTGATATCCCC
This sequence comes from Tor tambroides, assembly GCA_021397915.2. NCBI lineage: Eukaryota > Metazoa > Chordata > Actinopteri > Cypriniformes > Cyprinidae > Tor > Tor tambroides. The sequence goes on from JAFVLL020029877.1 coordinate 38,292, forward strand.
CTTGCAGAATCTGCAAAATGTTAATTATTTTACCAAAATAAGAGGGATCATACAAAATGCATGTTATTGTTTATTTAGTACTGACCTGAATAAGATATGTCACATAAAAGATGTTTACATATAGTCCACAAGAGAAAATAATAATAATTTTCCTTCTGGAGCATCAGTGAGCGTTTGAACCTTTTGTAATAGTTGCATATGAGTCCCTCAGTTGTCCTCATTGTGAAAAGATGGATCTCAAAATCATACAGTCATTGTTGGAAAGGGTTCAAATACACAAAAATGTTGAAAAACCAAAGAATTGGTGGGACCTGAAGGATTTTTCTGAAGAACAGCGGGTAGTTTAACTGTTCAGGACAAACAAGGGACTCATGAACAACTATCACTAAACCAAAAAACAAAACAAAACAAAACAAACAAAAAAAAACAGCTGTGGATCATTCAGGTAACAACAGTATTCAGAATCAAGTGGATATAAACTTTTGAATGGGGTCATTTTTATAAATTCAACTATTATTTTCTCTTGTGGACTATATGTGTATAGATACATCCGTAGATGCGCTGGAACACAATCATCAGTGATGTTCCTGAGATCATTGGGTGTTTTGGGTCTTTCAACATCAGACACCCTCCCTCAGGCGACCCAGCTGGGGTTGATCAGGCCCCAACTTGTGTCCCAGCAGCGCTAACCCACTCCTCAGACCTTTTAATCCAAATCCACCTCGATGCTCTTTCTGCGGCTTCTGTGATAGATTTAATAGCTCTCCTCTTTGCAGCTCCTATGATGCCGAGCAGGGTGAAGCTCTTACACAGGGAGCGGGCGGCAAAGCCTCTGCACCCCACCTCAATGGGTTCGCAGCGAGCCCTCCAACCCCTCCTCCGGCTCTCCTCTATGAGCTCCTGATACTTAAGCCGCTTGCGCTCATTAGCCTCTTCCATACGGTCCTCCCATGGGACTGTCAGTTCCAACAAGAGAACCTGCTTAGACGAAGCAGATGTCAGCACCACATCTGGTCTTAAACAGGTCGACGTTACAAAATCTGGGAACTTGAGCTGCTTACCCAAGTCAACCCTCAGCTCCCAGTCTGGTGCTGATGAGAGCAAGCTGGCTACTGGTGTTATCTGTGATCGTGGCTGCTCACCAGCCTTTACAAAAGCAATTCTCCTCTGGCTGCGGACATGTTTATTATTGGCCACTGCGCTGGTAATGGCCTCTGCCACAGACTTCAGGACCTGGTCGTGTCGCCAGCGATAGCGACCCTCTCCAAGGGCTGCCGGGCAGCTGCTCAGAATGTGCTCCAGGGTCCCTCTCCCGGGACAGCGAGGACAAGTTGGAATGTCACTCTTGCCCCAGACATACAGGTTAGCCGGACTAGGGAGCACATCATAGACAGCTTGTATCATGAACTTAATACGCTGTGGCTCTGCCTTCCAGATGTATATTCCATGTCAGTTTCTTCTCCAGCTTTCCTTCCCACCTCGTGTAACAGATCTCAGATTTAAACATCTTTTATGTGAAATATGTTATTTAGGTCAGTACTAAATAAACAATAACATGCATTTTGTATGATCCCTCTTATTTTGGTAAAATAATTAACATTTTGCAGTTTCTGCAAGGGGGGTGTAAACTTTTGACATCAATTGTTGAACACATAGATCATAAGAACACATAGATCATAATAAATGCTTAGTGAGCATCTGACATCTGAGGGATCATGTGGCACTGAAGTCTGGAGTAACGATGCTGAAAATTTTGCTTTCCGTCACATAAATAAATTATATTTTAAAAATATATATTACAATAGAAAAGTTATTTTAAATTTTAATAATATTTCACAATATTACTGTATTTTTGATCAAACAAATGAAGACTTGAACTTGTTTATTTAAAAAAAAAAGATGTTTATTTCAAAAACATTTTTAAAAATCTTATTTTATTACGTAAAGCATTTTATTGGTTTTAGTTAAACAGCATATAGCAATTAAAGAAAGAAAGAAAGAAAGAAAAAAACAAATCCTACAACACACACAACAGAACAGACATTTTGTATGAAATATAAATGGATAGAGTTGAATGTAGGCACAGATTACAAACTTGCATAACTGCAAACCTCATATAAAACACATAGAAAATATTTCATATAATATTTGGTTTGACCTTCAGAGCTGAACAACATTTCCTAAAGTTTAGGTATTCGTCTTTCATTGATATTTGATGTTAATTTCCCAAACTCATGAAGAGCAGTATAATTTTTTTTCTCTCTTTTTCTCTTCAGTGGCAGGTTGGCTAACACAGGCTGAAGGGAAGATCACTGGTGTGTCTACATCGGGGGTCAACCTTCATCTGCAGTATTTCCTGCTGACTTGAGAGATTCTTAAAACTCTTTGTTCTTTCGGTTCTTATTTTGAAGTGTATACTAGCCAGGGGAGTTTGCATAGAGGCTAGAATTTTTGCCAAGCTCCTGCACAAAACTCCTAATCTTCCAGGCCTACTGATTAGCCAGAGTGCGTTCAGGCCACACCTCTTTAAATGCCAAGGTGGGCAAGCTAGTGGGTTTTGTGGATAGTGATTTTAGCAACTGTTTTTCCCACAACCTGTTCAGTTTATGTTCATGCATCATTTCAAACACGCAGCTTTTGTACCAATGTGCTTTCTATTTTAGACATTAATTGGTAGAATCCTCCAATCTGAGATCTGAATGTCATTTTAATACACATTTATACAACTGAGAAGCATCTTTTATATTGGATTTTGGATAATTTAATAAATATTTAGCGATTGATATTTATGCATCAGTTACTAGTGTGTTTTGGTTGTAAGCTCATAGTACATTTTTGTCAGGACTTGAAATATAATAATAATAATGAAGGATATTAAGTCAGTTAGCACTTTCACTGCCTGTTGATTGTACGACTTGCTGTTCTTATGAACCAAATTGAATGTGCATCACTTTATCTTATCAGACGCATTGATTTCTCACCCTTTCCAAAGTGCTTTGGTTGTCTTCAGTTGAGAAAATCTTAACTTATCGCATTTAAATTAAACATCCATGTGTTTGGGCCGTGCAGCAGCGACTGTAGCAGCCTGAGCTATAGTGATTAGTGTGGAATATATTGTATCTATAGGAACTCTGAGTTAACTCATATTGCCTTTGATTTCTTTTATGCTCATGAGTTGTTACCTCTGCCTACGGCAACTCACTCAATGCTTGTGAATGGGAAACAGATTTGCACCAAATAATCAATTGAAATATGTTCCCAGGTTTCATTCAGAATGGGTAATAAACATACAGACACGGTATAAGAATATAATACAATAAATCAGACAAAGTATAGCAATGTTCAGGTTTACCAGTAGAGGGCAGTGGCACACTTTTGGATCAGGAACTGTTTTAGAAGCACAACTGCAAAGAGTCCTTGCTTAAATAAAGATTGTGTTTGATTGAACAACCATTATTTGTTACCATTTGTTGCAAAACTGAAAAAATCTCTTTTGCCTTGTAATTGATGTACTCAGACCTCTTCAGTGCACTACTACTATACTGCAAATAACACACAGAGTGCTCATTTTATTAGTTACACCTCAATTCAACAAGGTGCTGGAAAAAAAAAATTCCTTACAAATTCTGGTCCAAACTCTGGAGATTACACTGAACTGATATTATAAGTTTCCTGTTCTTTGCTGACTTCAGGACATTGATGTGATGTTCATCCAGACATGTTCTTCTGCTTTGCACTGTTGTGATCCAAGGTCTGGCCATTCTCTTTTGACCTTATACAGAACTGTCGCTCATTGGATGATCCCAGGAGATCAGCAGCTTCTGATATTCAAACCACTATTCACATTTCTTCATGTTCTGATGTTTGGCATGGACAGTGTTGGGGAAAGTTACTTTTAAAATTAATGCATTACTTAGTTACTTTTTATGAAAACTAATGCATCACATTACTTTTGCACTACTTTTTGTCACCTGGGCTGGGCTTGCTTCTTTGATTTTTAATTACAAAAAAATTATATTTTTGCCAACTGTAAAGGCCCTATAAAGTGAAATTACAAGCCTCGGGCTAAAGGAAGTGCCTTTGTCTCCGCACCTCACTCACAATTTCTCTCAACATGAGACAGGAGAGCTGTCAGTAAATGGGAAAAAAGTAACTTGTGTTACTTATTTGAAAAAAGTAACTTTATAAGCAATGCATTACTTAACTAGTTACATGAAAAAGTACCCTGACTACATAATTCGCTTTACTTGTAATGCGTTACCCCCAACACTGGGCATGAATTGATTTCATAAATAGCGTAAAATAGCGCAAGGTCAGCACAGTATAATACAATAAATGTCAGAAAATATATATCATGACATCAAAGGAATATAATAATACCCCCATAAAAAGTCATTAATATTGTTAGTGTAGGAAGCACTAAAAAAAGAATAGCCACCAGGGTAGAAGTGAATACTTGAATTCATCCAGCGATTTCATTCCGTATAGACACTATTTGATGTAAAAGGTTATTATGCAATTTATATTTAATCAGTTAAACAAGAAGAGACTAAAAAGGAAAGAAATGAAAGAAAGAAATTGGTATACAATAAAACAGCCTTGTTTCTGGATTCCAGTTCCAATTCAGTGTCTCTATTATGTACAAACTAACTGATCTAAACTGTTATTTATGTGTTATGATTTGTTTTTCTCTTTTAAACTTTTAGTTCTAGAAGCCAGTAGAAGTCCATGTGTCCTTGTGGCATCTACAATGGCTAGCCAGTGAGCTGTGCTTCAAAGTTACATTAAAAGTCAGTGTTTCTTTAGTACATTTCTTCTTTACTTCTTGCTTTTGTAGTGGGCCGCCACGACCAGGTAGCTGTCAGGCGCAAGGTCTTTGATGTTGGGAGATTTTCCAGAGATGGGCGAGATCTTGCCTTCTACACGAGAGATCTGTAGCATGCGGCATGGGTCATGCTTCAGCAGGTAGCTTTCAAACGTCTCCCAGCCTCCACCAACTCGCACCATCACATGTTTATTATGCAGCATCTATAGAGACAGAGACAAAGACTTTAGTTGTTAGACATTTACAGTACAAGAAAGATACACATTTGCAACTATGTGAAAGTAGAAACTTTTAGCTTCCCAAGCTTGATTTTGAGCATTTCTGGTCAGATTGCATTGAGATGCATGGCATTTGAACACTTTGACCCCCTTGAAAACTGATGTTTGTTAGCGCTGCAGGAATGCAATGTTAACGCAATTGAATGGGACTGCCCGCTTTGCATCTGGGTTAATGCATAACTGTATGTCACAAATAGGTTTACAAAGTCTGACATAATGGATGCCCGTGGCCTGTAGAAGTACGTTAGCAGCACTTCCAAGTACATCCAACTTCGAAGCTAGTCACTGGGCTTAAAGGGTTGGTTCACCCCAAAATGAAAATTCAGTCATTAATTACTTACCCTCATGTCGTTCCAAACCCGTAAGACCTTCGTTCATCTTCGGAACACAAATTAAGATATTTTTTGATGAAATGTGAGAGCTCTCTGACCCTGCCATAGACAGCAACGCAACTGTAATGTTCCCAGGCATTCTTGTAGCGTCGCAAAATTGAAGTTGCAAAATTGAAGTCGGTAAAACATGGACTGTTTTACCGATGTCCTTACTACGTTTCTGGACCTGGGAACATTACAGTTGCATTGCTGTCTATGGGAGGATCAGAGAGCGCTCACATTTCATCAAAAATATCTTAATTTGTGTTCCGAAGATGAACAAAGGTCATACAGGTTTTGAACGACATGAGGGTGAGTAATTAATGACAGAATTTTCATTTTTGGGTGAACTATCCCTTTAAACTGGGATGTGTAGAACTGATAAATTGGTGCCGTGACCCGGATGGACATGAGTGTAACAGAGGCCAGCTGGTTTGAGATAGCTTTGCGGGTAAACGTCAGTCCCTATGTTAACTTCATTACCATTAGCATTTCCATTAGCATGCCCAACTCCTATGCCGGTTATCGCCAATTTGAGCTCTGCTTGAAGTGGACCATGTCGAACCAGTTACAGTGGTGCCGTGACCAAGATGGGGGAGGCCAGCTGGTACAAGACAGTTGTGCAGGTAAATCTTACTCTACTGGCTACAAGAGTCATGCTATTGGCTGTGGTCTTTAGCAATCTCGTGAGCATGCCAGACTCCCTGGTTATTGCCAGTTCAAATCCCCTCAGAGCGAACCAAGTGAGCCAAGAGGAAACGATTACATATGCAAGTACATGAACTCAGTCTTTTACTAAGCTTGATTTTCAGTATGTCAGAACATGTTAAGTAAGACTGTGAGCTTGCAATGCATTGGCCAAGCATTTGCATCTGCAAAGAGTGTTTCAGGCCTAATCCTGGCATGCATGAAAGCTCATTTGGAGAAAAAAAGCCTCTCCCATCAAACTCCTTTAACAACTCCAGTGCCATAATCACACCCTTTTATTGGTTATCTGTCACCTACGGTTCCCACTGTGGAACTCCTTCTAGGCAGAGAACTGTGACAGTCACTGACAGGATGGGCTGTATTTCCTGTTAAATTATTTTTTTCAGTTGCCTACATTCTTCAGTTCTAAATTCAGGAGTCCACTGCCTTGTCACAGCATCTTTAATTACCTCAGATTATCTGATAAAGATGGTTTCGACAGAGAAAGATTTATTCACATTTATACAGGAAATAAGTCTTTTTTAAGTTGCTCTAAGCAATTTTATAGTGCAGAAGATCCAGTTAGGGTTGTGTGATATTTATCATCTACGATGTACAATATCATAATTTATAGTATCGTAATCTATAATTCAAATCATGAAAAATAATAATAATAATTATATATATATATATATATATATATATATCCATATCCCTGTATGGGTTTTTGTTCTTTATATTTATATGATATACTTAAGTAATATCACACAAGTAAAAGTAATGTTTTCTAAATATTACTGCATGAGCGTGGTTGCCAGTGTGATCATTTTATACAACCGTTCAAAACAAGTTAATATTAAATGAGTTACATTTAAGATATTGTGATATCTTCCTTGATAAGATATCTTAAGATATTAAGACATTTAAGATACTTAATTTCTAGCGATTATCGTCAATTTGATTTCACAGATACTATTTAAACTAAACTGAGCTAGACAATGACATCTCTGAATTCAATAATGAAAT